>JAVQJG010021497.1:0-28104 GCA_036024015.1 Craterocephalus amniculus
CCCCTTTTCCAATCAGCGTTCGGCTCTTACAGCCAATCTCATTCAAGTGGGGAATTTAAATATTCTCTCTTTGCTGCCGACTTCCTTTCAGATCGAACTCGCAGCCCCCCTCCACCCCATGCTCCACCAGCTGGCAATGTCATCCTTCTGCTCTGCAGCCTTTACGCCACCACCAGGTCCACACCCCCAGGGGGGAATTGCTTGTCATATGAATGGCCTCCTCCCTCTTGGCAGATGACTGCACGTCGGGGTCTATTCGCCAAAGCACATTCTGATTGTAACATAATCAATAAATGTATCTCACCTCGTCATTGGTCTCTCCTGATTGAAATAACATGGTGGTGGGGTGGGATTGTCTTGGTGAAGTTCCACAGCAACATTATCCAAGATTTCTGATCCTCACAAAACACCCTTACAACTCCACAATCCACCGCAGCATAGTCACTGCTTCTTTTCTCGGAGACGTGGGGATATGTGGCACAGGCAGCTGCACACCAGGACCGTCACCAAACAGCAATGTTTCCATCACTAAAAAATGAGTATCTCATTAAATTTGAATTTACCTACTATGTCCTTTGATGAATTTACACGTTTGGCTAACAAACAGAAACTAGGAAAGCTAAAGGCCAGTACAAACTCCAGATAAGGGTTAAGCAGCTTTTTCTGTGAAAAGCCACGTATGCCATACTTCTAATTCTAAAAGAGATACTCAAAGTCTTTAATGTGTTGAATCACTTTTAACCTTGAAGATCTGAATGCTGAAGGTTTTACTGATTACAGTAGCTTGTTTGGCTTTAGCTGGAGACAAAGGAGCCCCTATAATGACTTACTGCTGATAGGATGAAGTTCTGCTTGGCTGACCTGCTTTGGTTAATGCAAAGACAGCTGAATATTCAAGTAGGATCAGACAGAAAAGGAAACAGATCTTATTTGGATTTGCTTCATTAATGACAGCTGGATTAGTTGCACATACTGTATCTTTCTATATCCCTTGTCCCTCATGTTGTTGACATTAACAGTGGGATCATGGAGATTAACGAGGCTGCATGGGGAGTGACATTTCTGTGTAAGAAACCTGTTGGCAAAGTTTATTTATAGATAAAGTATCTGCTTTGAAAAGAAAATTGTTCTTTAGTGTTAAAATTCAGTTGAAACCTATGTTACAGCAGCTTGTATGAAAAAAGCAAACACTCATATTCAAAGTGAGAAGACTGCAAACATCACATTATCTGGATTAGAGAGGGTGAAGAGCCTTTATGCTCCAGTTCTACGCCTTCACCTCTGGCTTTACTCAAGGAAAAGCCGTAAATATGCAAAGCAGATTAATTAGTTTCCCGAGGTCTCCTGTGCAGAAAGGGGCGCCGTGTGTCAATAAATCAGCAGTGTAGTAGCTGACGTGTGATTTGTTTCCAGTTGACTCGCTGCACAAGTTTTATTGATAATTTTCTCAGGAGTTAACGAGGCTCTGCATGAGACTTGGTTTTGGCCAAAATGTATTTCTCTTTAATCCACAGCCTGAAAAAAAAAACGAAATAAGATGCTAGTTTGGGAGTTGTTAGAGCATCTTAGTTCTGGTGGCTTTAACTGGAAGGTGTGAAAACTGCAATCCCAAGTCCACAGTTCATTTGAATCCAGGACTAAAACTCCCTGCAAAACCAACAAAGTCAGCATTCTGAGTCAAGAAGAGGCTTATTATGTCTAATCCCTGGCAACTCTGTGTGTTTGCATCATCAAATAGGATTAGACTAACACCTGGATCTTGCTTTACTAGTTTACTGACTCAACTTTAACTACTGAACACTAGTAAGACATTATCTGCTTTTGATATAGAAGCGTTTTCACACAGGTTTTTTTTGCCACACTTTTACTATATTTATATTTCATGTGATTATAAAATAAGTTTAAAACCATGAACAGATTATACATTGAAGGACAGATCATTTGTTGTTTATCACACTTTGTCCTCTGCGATGAAATCCCTATTTTCAACTCTGTTGATGCTTCATTGTGCATCAGTTTTGGATGCACAGGGCAGCTGTTTTCCATCTCTCTCCAACACAGGGGAATAAAGTATTGCTGCATGACACCAGTTATTCTGTTGCAGCAGTAAGTGATACAGATATAAAGGTAATAAGAAAGCTTAACTCTGTAGCGCTGGCTTTCAAACAAGTAACAATGACGCCACAGGGAGACGGGGGATGCAAACCCAATTTCCAAGCGGAAACCTTGACAGCTGATTTTTACTTCCTTCTTTTTTGTCTACATTTTTTATTTCCTTTCCTTGCTTCAGATTTTTCTATGATGGGAATCTCCCATTCTACCACATCCCAAAGGTGAAATGCTGGACGTAGATGTGGTGACTGTGGAGGCCGGTGGACTTCCATCGACCGATCGGAGCTGTGTCACATGGAGCATCTTCCTGCTGGAAGCAGCTTCAGGAGATGCTCCACTGGCCACTGGATGGAAACTCATCAGACCAGTTTGTCCAGTTCCGGTGAGTGTGTGTGAATTATAGCCTCAGTTTCCTGTTCTTAGCTGACAGGAGGGACCCCCGCTCTGGTCTTCTGCTGCTGCTGCCCGTCTGCTTCAAGGTTGGACGTGTTGCGTGTTCAGAGATGCACACAAGCCTGATTGTATTGGTTAAATACCCCTAATCCTTCACTCTGCTTAAAAGTGGGAGCCATGCAGATGGAAATGGTGGTCAAGTAAGAGTCCCCACCACCTTTTCTTCACATGATCATGTTTCAATTTGGATTGATGTTTCGGTTTTAGTTGCTGTTTGCTGAAGTTGTATTTCTTCTGCTTAGAAAAAATATCATTGTTTCCATGTGAAGGGCTGTCTCCAGCTTCTAAATCTCCTGCTACTAATAAAACATTTTATTTACAGAGTGCTTACTCAAAGCTGTTTTACAAACACATAATAAGATAAAACAAATCGTTAGAATGAGATCAAAGCAAACAACAGCATGCAAATAAATGTCGAACATTAAAAGCACTTCTAAAAATATTTTTTTGAAAAGTGATTTGAATGTGGATACATCTGTCCAGGTTAAAGATGAAAACGTTCCAGAGAGATCGGGGTGCAATGGAAGCTCTTCCCGGGTTCTGTGCTTGGATCAAGAAGGCTGAAGTCCGAAGGTCAGAGGCTTCAGGGTGGATGTAGACATGAAAGTGATGTGTAAGGTTGGAGGGAGCCTGGTTATGGTGGACTTTAAACCAGATGAGTGAGAAGATCCTCAGATGAGATCTGATTTACTGGAATTTATTGAGGAGTGAACACTAGTTCACAAATTATATATAAAGCACATAAGAACATATTACCTTCAAAAGTTTAGAGAAGTTTTTAAAAAGAAAATAGATTTCGTTTTTGAAAAATGTGACTGTGAAAGAGGATAAATTCATTTTTTCTAAAAAAAATATTTATATATTGAATGAATATGTGTTAAAGATGTTATAGAAGATGTTTCTTTTAACAATTTTTGCAATATTAGATGTAAATGGGTTCACTGCCCCACAAGGTCTGATTAATTAAAATCTTTAAACATATAATTGTCATTATACATCAGCTGTGAAAGTAATGAGATTTTAAAAACATCGACCAATCATTTTTGCAGTTACTGCGTGTTTTATTTGTCTATCAGACCGGAGGTGGCTAACCATCACTCTGCTAGGAGTTAGCAACGTCTGATGGCAGAGCTAAACACCATTAAACGCGGCAGCAAAAGGAAGAGTTTTTTTCGATGTTATTACGAAGAGGAGAAAGGCGGTAGAAGACGTCATATGTCATCGTAGGCGAGGCCAGGGAGGGACCTGGGATTTGAAGTCCCTGCTGTCTGAACATCCACAAACATCTTCTGTTACACCTCTAGTAGTTCCTTTGTTGTGGTTTATAGTGACACAAGCCCAGTCAGGTAGAGGTGAGAAGCTTTGATAGCCGTGTTTATTATACACTTGTTTGGTTGGTTTTATTTTTAGTTTAGATTAAATTACCATGTAAGAAAAAGATTTTCTTTTCTTTTTGCTCCTTTTCCTTCTTGTATTTGGATTATCTTTTATCTGTTTTTGTTTGATCGTATCAAGAATAAATTTAATAAACAGATAAAGTTGTTCAGTCCTATTACACTCTCAGCAGGTGCTTCATTTAATCCACCGTCACCCGCATCCCGGCCAGCAGAATGTCTGGGCCAGGCCAAAACGCCACTTAGTAGACAAACTAAAAGGTAATTCCAGATACCACACACACACACACACACACACACACACACACTCGATTAATACAACCATCTACCTTCAGGCCAAAGATACTGGTGTTGTGCTTCAGGACCGAGTGGCCCATGTCAAGCCTCCTGCTTCCTGCTTCAGGACCCCAACGTGCCTCAGCGCGGACCTTTTTTATTCAGATTTATTCATCTGTAAGCAATGTAAAGCATATATTAGGATATCATTTAGTTTTAGTCAGGTTAAGCTCCACTTTTGGTCTGTTGTTTCACCAGAGTGACCCGTGTTGCAGAAAGATAGTCTGTATATTCGTCCTGCATGGCTACAGAGAGTTAATGCTCCGGTTCAGAGGAAGCAGTTAACGGTTTGGATCTCTGTATCTTCTGTGTTCAGCTAGCATGTTTTCTCTGTGTGTGATGGGATTTCTTCCGGCTGCTCTGGCTTCCATGCATGTCGGGTTATTTGGTGATTCTCAGCCAGCCTCAGGTGTGATGGTTCTTTGTGTTAACCTTTTAATTCTGAGGTTTTCCGGTGGGGAATTTTGCACTCTTGCTGGGGGTTTTGTCATTAATTTTATTTTATGTGTGATTGCCTGAAGAATATGATTGCCATCATTGACTTTCCAGCGCCAGCTTAGCCTCTGATTTGGCCCGGTTTACCTGATTTTTCACACCTTCATTCATCATTTTATACAAACTTTACCTTCTTACAGAAACAAAGAACGCCTGAAAATGTTTGATGCTGGAAAATGACCCAATCTGAAAATTCTATTTTTTCTTGAATGATCCAACTGCGCCATAAATGCAGATTTTGCTGTAGATTTCCATTTAAA
The DNA here is from genome assembly GCA_036024015.1 of Craterocephalus amniculus. Lineage (NCBI taxonomy): Eukaryota > Metazoa > Chordata > Actinopteri > Atheriniformes > Atherinidae > Craterocephalus > Craterocephalus amniculus. Next base: position 5,051 of record JAVQJG010021497.1, read on the forward strand.
AACAGTTCAGAACAGGCAAAAACTGGAGTAAACCTGCAGGTAAACATTGGCATTTGAAATCGTTTATAGTAGATCAGGAAACACCCAGAAACTGGATGACACCCCTCTTCCATCAAAAAGACCAGGGATCATCTCACCATCATGTCTTCATCCCCAGTTATGAATGATATTCATGTGAGATGGTTGTGTACACCCTGAGGTGTCGGTCAATTATGAGAGAGAACACAGACTCTTTTATTCAGGTTCACTTTCTTTCCTGGTGTGGAGCTCCAGCACCACCAGGTTTAGGTGGATGTATGTAAAGATAAATACCACTAACATGGCTTGACTCCAGCAAATAAACACATTTGAAAGGAACAGTTCCTCAAGATCCAGCTCCTTTCAAAGAGCCAGAAATCCCATCTTTCACCCACGTGCTGGAAAGTGCAGCTGCACGTTCTCGCCCAAAGGGGGCACTCACCTCATCAACAGTCCTTTTCCAACTCCAGTGGCCCTCCATCAGGAGTTAACCAGGGACTACTGGGAAGCTGCTGATCCAGGGTGAATGAAAGCTCCAGTTGTAAATGGGATAGTCTCTGATCCACCTTTAACATGATGGAATAGATGAATGATGGCTTCAGGTCTCTTAGGCTACAAGATTTATCCCTCCTGTTTGAAAAACTCAACAAACTGAACCTGCTAAGAATTTGTACATTTTATTCTTACAGAAGATATTTTTATCCCAGAGTAGCTTAATAATGGAAAACATTGAGGACAACGTTCAGTCTTTCACCTCTTGGCTCTTCTTTCACCTTAAGCATCTGCTCCTCCTCCACCAGTTTACAACTGCAGTGAAAACATGGGGAGACTGTTTTAATTAATCAGTCATTAGTTTCTGTCATATTCAGAAAATAAGAAAGCATGTTTATTAGAAGAGACATCAGGCGAACATGAATAAAAGCTATTTTCGTTTCTGTCCTGGAGATACTCTAATACCTAAAAATGTTGACTTAGTGATTGAATATAACAGGAATACATAGAATACACCAAATGAAGGAAATGAAATTAAATCTCTGTCTAAGGACTTTAACTATGTGGTTTCAGAGCATTTATTTCCAAATTCACATTTTTTCTGTTTAAGATTGAGAAACTAATAGCTAATAAGTCATGGAACTATAGCAATGCATCTAAACTTTATCAAACATACTTTTACGTGATGCATCAGCAGACGAAAAACTCCCTGAGATGATGGAAATACATGAAGAACAGAGAATTAGGCCATTCATCATCAGCAGGTACACCAAATAGGAATTAATTCCTAATTTGAATAAATCACTTCACTGCACATGAAAATGAAGAAACTGTGGTGATTAACAAACCCTGAATTAAAAGCACAAAAGGTTGAGGACAAAAAACCTGGATTCAAGTTTTCTTCACCCACATACCAAACCACATGACCACACTGCCCTCTGCTGGACGGTGTGGCTCATCACAAGCTCCATCATATTCACTTGGCTCCACAGGATTGAGCTTTTATAGCTGTAATTTAATGAAATCATTCAGGAGGTTAGGTGTTGGCTGAGTACAAATGCTGGAGAGCCATTTCACAGCTTAGCAGCTCTCTGTAGGACGTAATTGCGTTAAAGTGTGAGCTCATGTTCTGATCAATGGCCACATACTGACACTTGGTCTTTGTAAGAGTGAAGACACATGTAATTCCAGGGCTGTTTAGTGGAAGCAGGAGTGTCATATTGCAAAAACATCCCTCTTCTCTTCCCTCCTGTGTCGTCTGGCAGGAAATGTTTTGATGCTGAGCAAAAAGACAAGAGAATCCTGAAGTCAACCTGGATGATCTCGTCTTTCTGAGGGTTGATCTTTGCTCCAAAGATTGAATTGATTTCATGTTCAATGAACGAAACTACTGCTGCAGGGTACTTTGTAATCAATGTTGTGCCAACATGTCGGAAAGTTTGTGTATGGGTGGTTGCCTGCTGCATAGATCTGACTATAACAGAGAGTCATTTCCTATTCGGTGCCCTGCCCTGCTTCTCTTTGTCTGCAGAGAGTTCCGGCCAACAGAGGCAGATATTTTCCACTCATTGTGGTGTCCCGGAAAAATATCAGACATCTTCTAACTGAAAGTCATCCAGCCCGTTTGTGGAGTTTAAAGGAAATTAGTTTGGAGCACAACGAAGATGCCAGTCTAAATGGTTTGGGGGTCAATGGATGTCCTCTGGGGACCTGAAGGCAGGCTTCTCGCCCTGGCTGTCACATCAGGACAGATTGCCTGCGATGGTGTAAGATGGTGAGATGATGCTGGACACAGCGTTTTCTTGAGGAGGTGGGGAAAGCGTTGGAGGGTGGGCAAGCTGATGTTCAGCGGGAATCTGTGGGGCTGCCTTTTACTGGTTTCTCTGGTTAGAGGGTGGGTGAAAGTTTTGCTCATCTTCTGCTTCAGACATCTGGATGTTTCCTCATCTTTATGGGGCTTTAACCTTTTGTTGATCGCGGCTTGATACAAATTTTAAAGGTAGGTGTCTGTCTACCTGTGTTTACCCCTGTTTGCCTGCTTTTAGAGGGGAAAAAGTGGGAAGAGATTGTGGTTAAGTTTGGTAATTCAGAGTTATGTTACTTCTAATTTCATATTTTTTTCTATACATGTTTTCCATACCGCTTCTATCAGCATACCAGTTTGTGCTGCTGTCTTTAAAGATGAACCGTGGACCTTTCTAGGTTGAATATTGACTGGAAATCTGAGACGAAGATGGGCGTAGGCATCATGATGTCATTCACTGATTTGTTTAGCTCATTTTTAAAGCCTCCACAATATTTTGTCTGGAACCTGTAGATCTCACATCAACCGATGGAGAATGCAAACCTACATAAGGCAATAGCTTATCTATCTCCATGTAGTATCACTTTTAGACTGAATTTAAACGTTTTTTTATTTTTAATTTTTTTTTTTGTTTGTTTTCAAAGAGTAAAATTAGTACTTGAGACAGTGAGCTATTTAGGAAAATGTTTATTAAGGTCTCAGAGTAAGTGGAAAGTTGAGTCATTTCTCACAGCCTTCAATAAAAACTGGCTTTTTTTTTGCTGTGACAGAGGTTGCCCCCTGCTGGCCATTATGCAGACTGCAGGTTATTGTGTTTATACAGTATGTGCTGAAAATCAATTCCCAAACCTGTTGCAGTTCCTTGGAACTACACCTAAAGCAGTGCATCTGTTGCAGAATGCAGAACATTTTTGCACCACATGATTCAGGTTTTCCTTAATGCACACACATGCACGCACACAACCATTGTTTTAATGCAGCTTGACTTCACTACTGTTGTTACTACTTGTCATATTTCATTCTAATTCAGATCTCAACACAGTGAAGTTTATTAAACCTGGAACTTTTTCTCTTTCTTTTTATGATTAGCATTGTGTGTATAGTTATTTACTTCAGTTATGTTTACTAATAGTTTTTTTGTTGTCCACTGTGATTTGATTGTCAGATCATTCATATCAAATCTGCAGGGCATTACTTTGTGTGTCTTACTAATCGCCCCTGTGGGGTGAATAGTGTTTTGAATTAAAGTGAACTTCTAAGCACTCCAGTGCTTGTCAGTAAAACATGGGAGAATAATGACCTTATCTTCAGCGTACTGAAAGAAAAGGGATTTACACCTCTTTAACAACCCCTTTAATCTGTCTGCATGTTGGTGGGAAACAGATCAACATGCAGACAAATTTGTGGCAAACCTCAACTAAACTGCAGAAGTAGTGTGTAAAAAGCTCAGAGCATTTTCTTAATGAACATTAGCTTTTAAGTTTTTGTTTTCTGTTTGATGTTATCAGTCTTCTACATGGTTGTGGAGGAATTTCGGTCGACGGTTCTTTGCAGTGCTACAGTAATGCCACTGCACAGCTCTCTAAAAGGTCCCACCACAGCATTTCAATCAGTTTGTGGTCTGGACGTTGACTGGACTGTTGCAGCATCTTGAGTCTTCTGCTTTTCAGATTTGCTTCTGTGTTTGGGATCTTTAGTTACGTGGAGCATTTGTAAGCCGATTAAAACTCAAATCAGAATGAAAAACATCAGTTTATCTACCTTTTCACAAGCCAGCTAACAGGAAGAACTAACCTTGTAAACTCCCGTTCTGATCATTTCTGTGTGTGTGTTGTCACTACACATGGTTAAACCTTATGTGGGTACAATACATTATTGCTGGAAACTGATCCAGTTCAGGTTTATTCAAAATTTTGACAGTTAAAAGGAAGAAGAAAAAACTTCATCCTCTTCCAAATTAGTTCTAAATATGTGTTGTTTCCTTTTCTGCGACGATCACGTACCATTGAGCATATCAGGAGCATCGTGTTCAGCCTCTTGCCCAAAGATGCTACATCTAAATTATTAGAATAGGTTCAACTTGTGATTGAGCCATCATATATCACACATACATGCAACAAAATGCAGTTAGCATCCTACCAGAAGTGCAAAAGCTGTTGTGAATATGGGGCAATATGGGTCAGTTGGTTAGTAAGCTGCACGGTGGTGTAGTGGCCTCCCAGTGAGAAGGCCGCGGGTTCGAGTCCCAAGTTGGGGGTGTCTGATTCCGGCTGAGGAGGGGTTTGACAGTGTGTGGAGTTTGCATGTTCTCTCCGGGTTCTCTGGCTTCTAAATTCTCCCTAGGTGTGAGTGGTTGTTTGTCTCTCCGTGTTGGCCCTGTGACGTACCCCGCCTCTCACCCCTTGACAGCTGGGAGGCTCCAGTACACCCACGATTAAGGATGGATCAGTTACATACATTTACCACCGACATTATGCATATGATGTCAGCGGCAAGCATAGCAGCTGACAGTGCCATTTTTGGTGGGCCTGCTGACAAATATGACACCCAAACCACACCCAAGGACCCAGCAGCGCTTACAAAGTATCTTTTAAATAAATGTGTGTTGCATAGTTCATCAAGGAGACTTCCGATGGGAAGAAACTGTTCCTAAACATGCTGGTCCTTGCCCAGAGGGTCTTGTCACGCCGACTGGAGGGCACACAGTTAGCATGCAGGATGACGGTAGTTCCTGAGGCACTGTTCCTGCAGAAGCTAGGCTCCGGCTCTCTTTACCACCTTCTAAAGGGCCTTCGGAGAGTAGCAGAGCAGTTAGCAACAGTTAGCATACCACACTGTAAGGCAGTTAGTGAGCACGCTCTCATCAGGACATCTGAGGACAGGTGGTTTTTGATAAGATGACCATTTAGATGCAGCCCTCTGTGAATTTTTTCATTAGAAAAAAATGGTCAATAAAAAAATAAACCTGATATAAAAGCTGTTTGGCTGATAATCATGCAGATATAAAAATGTTTCTCCCGGAGACTAACACTGACATTGAATCACATTCACAGAATCACCCAGGAGGTCATGCCAGGCAGCCCGGAGAACATCCCCCTGGGGGAGTGCACGCTCTCCCAGTCCAGGGATCAGCTGACGCCCCCGAGCCACACGGCCAGCACCGTGTTCAGTCTGTCCCGCAACGAGTCCCTCTGGACCACAGACAACTCCAACAACAAGTGTGAAGTCTTCTGGTTCCCCATCCACCTCATGTCCACCGGGGGCAGCTTCCTGCTCTGCGGCATCATCATCAGCGCGCTGTACTTCGCCGGCCACTGCAGGAAGGTCACCAACATCCTGGGACCGGCCCTGCTGTCCATCGGGTTGATGGTTTTTGTAGTGGGCGTGGTCCTGATTCCTATCACCAAGGAGAACAGGAAGCAGTCGAATATGAAGAGGCCCCTCAGTTACTACAGACCCCCGGTGTTTAATCTGTGATGGTTATCCGTCTGGATGTTTTCCCAGGAAACTTTTGGAATCTCCTCGGAGGAAACGTTAGATTGAAGTTAATCTTTTCAGCATGGGAATGAGTTATACTAAGCCTCAGCTGGTTGATGTTTATGTTTACGGCCCTGATTTACCAGGATTGACAACACTATCACAGTCTTAATCGTGCATGACAACATTTGCATTGGCTTTCTGAAAGAACGTGGAAGCACAAGGACGACGACATGCTTTATAAAATGCAATTATTCACACATTCACACACAGTTTAGCAAAGAGGGTTGAGAGCAAAGAGGCCTCCTAAATATTTATGAAAGGGAGAAATGGACAATGAGGGATTTCTAAAGCTGTGTGCCACAGTTCAGTGTTGATTCATGAATTATTAAAAGAGCTTATAATTGTCACTTTCCGGTTTACTGTCTCTCGTTACATCCGTTGTGGTGGAACTGAGCCTGTGGAAGGGATACTTTAAATCTGAGCGCTTTCAACCTTGAATTAAGTGTGACAAATTTGGCTGCTGCTGCAAAAAATTACAGGATTTAAATAGGATTTAAATATTACATGGCTGGAAATCTTAAGTAACCCCTCCAGAGCCAGCTTCCATTGTAACATGCATGCAATATTAAGTAGTTTTGTCCACTCAGAATGTTCTGTTTAGCACAGCAGAGTAAGTTGTATTTAAAACAGCTTATCAATACTTTTGTATCAGCAGGGGATGGCAAGGCTGCATGAGGACGATGCACTGCATGTGTTATCACTGGACTCCACAAGAAGGAGGCAGCTTTTGAGCAGAGAACTGCTAAAACAGAGGCAGGTCCAGATTTTTTTATGTGGGGGGCAGACGGTGGTAAAACAGAAAAAGGGTGGCACCGGGGAAAAGTCACCTACATTTTTAGAAATGAATGGACTGATTATTATTACTAACCGATCATCTGATATAAAAAAGGGCTTTCAAAACAGCCCAAAACACAATTAAAACAATTTGCCAATCTCCTCACCTGTTGGTGGCGATAATGCAACAAATGCACCTTCCTTCAAGAAACAAGAATGTTTCTATGGAACATGTAATTGTGCAAAATCGGACAGAACCCAGAAAACTTGTGGGCATAAAAATGTTTATTTTTAAAAGCTAAATAGTCAGTAAAAATGCTGTCTTCTGCAGGCAGATCAGGAGGGTTTCGTTTCAGCAGGAATTCGTTTAGGTTGCAATTTCCAGTTTAACTCCTAGTTTTCAGATGAATGCAAGCTAGGGCTTTACGTTTTCATTTATGATTCATCCACTGCTATTCTGGGATTAATCAGATTAAAAAGTTCAATCATTTGACACCCTGAGTAAAAAGTAAAGCAAGAATTGCAAAAGAAAAAATTATTTATTTTTTTTCAACACTGTTTTAATTTGGATTATCTTACTTTGTATGTCTGTGAAAACTGTTGCACATTTATGGCTGATTTTAACTCAAAATCAAAAACTTAGTCTATTTTCTGAGCTTGTGGATGCATATCCAGATGTATATAATGGTGTAGTACCACTTGAACCTTTGGGGGCAGTGTTGAGCAGTGTATCTTACATGCAACTAGTTAAATTAACAAAGAAGCCTTGATGTGGCTGCAGAGATCACCTCCGTCAACCATGCTGCCTCTGTTAACATCTCTTTCTGAGAATGTCCATTATAGTCACCTCCTCTACTGCTGCCTTCCACGTCTCAGGTTTACCCAGGTAAAGGCCATTTAACCCTAAAGATTTATTAGAATTGGATAATTTAGCACCAGCAGGCCCCAGACTTGCTGAAGACCAGCTTACATTTTATAAAAAACAGTGTTCTGTGTGTGGCGTGTTTGTGTGAGGATCTAAGGAACACATATCTACAGGAAGAACAAATCCCAACCAAACACATGTTGGACAAATGGTGTGTTTGAACTGAACCACACAACAAATCTTACCAATGCAATGAGAGTTTGTCTAAGGTTTTGATCAAATATCTAAATGTACTCAGGAAACTACATGTTACAAATAATTTAGATGGTACAAAAGACTGTGATTGTAATTAAATTCAACCATTATTTCTCGAGGTAATGACATAGACCATTTCATTAGATTTGTTATCTGAAGATGATAATCTACCTAACCTTGTTGCCTTGTCTGAAAATCTGTTTCTGTAAGAATGCATATCTGTTTTTGAATTATACATTTCTCGTGAGACTTGCATGTACATTGTTGTTTCACATATTCTTTCCACTTGTGAAAAGTGCTGACGGCATTAAACCGTAGTTTAAAAAATAGAGCTTATCCAAATGCAGGACATGATTTCCCTTTATGGGGCAAGGAAGTAAACATGCTGTACAGTCCCGAATAAAGAGGAAAACTGGTCATAGTTAAAAATGTCATCCGCCACCCCAAGTGTCCAAAACAATCTGATAAAATGCACACAGCGAGGCACGGCATGCTAAACAGAGTAAAAACATAGGAAATGGAATTTATGCACATGCAGATTTTACTTTCTGATGATGATTTACATTTGCGTTAGTATGTGTTATTTAAATTCTATGTAAATGTCAGAAACTCCTCGCAGCACTTTGGAAAATCCTGGATTGACCCCTCATTTGTTTATGTTTTGCTGCCAAGCAGCTGAGTTTCTTGTTGTTTTTAAGGTGATGCTACGCAGTAGTTCTCAGGCGTTCTAACCGTCTTTCAAAGTTTTTATTTGAATCTTCTACTTTTTCAGCCAATTTCTTGTACCAGACCATTTTCAGAGGCGTGTTTTTTTTAATGAAACCACTTAAACTGACCTTTGAATCTTTCAGGCATAAAAAAAGCTTCCTAACTCAAGGGATGAACCAGTGTTGTGTGGCAATAAATATAAGATAAAAATAACTTAGCGTTCAACCTTTTTTCAATGGGATCTTTGAGCTCTACCAAGGGCACAAAGACACATAATTTGTTCCAGTTTCTTAAGTTGCATCTGTGAAAGAATACCCAAAATAACAAAGTTTGAAAGAAAATTGGGTTTTTGCAGCAACAAGCTGATTCCCAAAGAGTTTGTTAGCTGATAACTTCACAGCTAGCTATACATCTCACCTTATAACAAGTTTTAATTGATATTGACTTAAATGAAAAGTACTTTATCTATCCCAGAGGGAAACTGCAACATGACTGTCTCTGTATTCTTGTTTCTTGCTAACATGGCTCTAGCTGGCAATAAACTAGCGCTTGTGGCTAAAGCATTAGCCTTTGCCAGAAACAATGTCAGGAGTTATTATAGAGTGAGCCCATATAATCAAACTTTAGAACGCAAAGAAACTCTTTTCTCAACTGCTTTAGAGTCGTTATGATGGTGATAATAATAGTGAATTAAAGCTGCAGGTGGAAAAGCTGAAGTTTGTAAATTTAATGGAGGTCATAATGTGACATTTCAAAATGTTTACCTGACCTCCACATATTGTACTGACTTTAAAAGGAATTTTTGTTCGATAACGATGTCCACAAAAACAAATGGACCGTTATTTTAACATGTTTTTCAAACACTATAAGAATAAGAATGGTCCAAAAATGAACATTTCTTCTTATATCATTCATTTGATCTTTTATTTGCCAGTTTCAATTATTAGGATAATAAAAAAATAATATTAAGATAATTCAGCACTTATTTAGGGGGAGGTGGGGGGATAGAACATTTTGTTGTTTATCCTATTTAAAATAAGCTCATCTCACATCTCAAATCTTAAGTGATAGAAAGCCAAAACAAACAAACAAAACGCATCCATAGACCACTGTGGGAGGCTTTAGTTAAAATGAAACCTTCAGGCCAAGCAATGAGACAAGAAATGGTGGCAGCAGGGCTGATACACCTCAACATGACTGAAGCGGTTTTCAGTCATCTGGACAGGGAGCTGAACAAAAGCAAGCCAGTAAAGAAGAGCTCTGGAAAGTCTGGAGAATTATTCCTGAGTACAACGTAAAGAAATGGGAATAAAACCTGTTGAGAACACACATTTCCTTAACTGATTATTTTTACGCTAGGTACTACTCAAAGAATTTGAATATCCTGGAAAAGTGAGGCATTTCTGTAATTCAAAGATTAAATGTACATATAAAAACAAATAGTATGCAAATGAATGTATTTCAGCTTTTATTTGTTTTGATATTGCTGATAAGGATTTGCAGCTTTAGAAAACCTCAAATTAAAAAAATGAGAACATTAGAATGTTGCCTGAAATCAATGAAAAATGGATTTTAAGCACAGAAATGTCATGTCTTGCATGTAGTATATAAAATGTGTTGGTTTCACCTTTTATTTTGAACTGCCTGCATGAAACAACTTTTCCAGCATATTCTAATTTTCCCATTAGTACCTGCTGGACGCTTCAATAAACTGCTGCAACTTCTTTGTTCTGACTTAATCGAAAGAAATCAGATTTACGCACATTAGTGTATCCAAGTGCACAAAAAGGACAAGAAATACTCTTAAGAGTAAACTAGACATGAATAAAGCCGGCAGCAGAGCTGCCTCTCTGACCTCAGCAGACCTGGATCAGGAAGCCTGATGCATCAGTCTGCGTATTTGACAAGCAAATGATATGACAAAGACTCCGCCACTCCCGTTTGCAAAACTAAAGATTGCCACTTTGAATTTGTTCAGTTTCGGGGCTGTGCATGGAGAAGAAGAAGAATGGGAACTGCCTTTTTAAAACGACGGTCAGCGCGTGTTTAATGTGTGTTTATCCTCCCTGGAAGGTGGGGCGTTCCTGAACAGGTGCGCAACCTCAGCGCAGGTACAGGATAAAGCATCCTGCCGTTATACAAGCCTGAAGCCGCTGTTATGTGCCTTTCTCACCATGGATGTGATGAAGTGTATCGGAAGCTGCTTTCTCTTATTCGTGATAGCCGTCGTCTTTGACATTGTCGGCCTCACTCTGCTCTTTCTGGGGATTTTCGCCAATCTGAGCATCGGCGGCCGCTTTTATGGCGACTTCTTGATCTACACCGGCTCCCTGATCATCTTCTTCAGCCTGGGCTTCTGGCTCATGTGGTACTTGGGGAACGTACGGGTGCTGGAATATGACTGGGAGCGGAGGAGGAGCAGCATCGTGCAGCTGGCCAGGAAAATATCCGAGAGATTAAGCAAGAAGCTGAAAGGTGGGGAAAGCCTGAAGTTCGCGGAGGATGAGGAGTGCAGCCAGGAGGGGTCCCCTCCGCTCAAACCCGGCAGGGTGACCTGGGGCAAGTCCACCGCCTACTCCAACGAAGGATATGATGACTCCATGGACTCCCCTACAGTGGAGAAGAAGATTACCCCAGATTGAACACCTGGGCCTGCATCTGCTCTGGTAAAGGCCAAATTTGACTCATGAAAATATACGATGCCACAAGAACCAATCAATGTGTTTGGTTTGACCAGACAAACCAAATGAGGACTGGAAAATGTTTATTTTAATATGAAATATGCCCTTTGAAATGATGTCCCTATACATTTCCCTCCCAAGCTGAGATGCTTGAACACAGTGCATTTCTGGGTTAATAATTCCAGGTGTGGTGGATTGCTTTAAGCGCCATGTTTGCAGGTGCAGGTCATGCAAATCCCACCTGAAAAGTCCTCTCTAGAAAGACTGCAGGGAAATCCCTTAAGAGAAGGACACATAATCTTTTATTTTCTTATTTAATAGTCATCGTGATGGAGTGACATCTATGTAGCTTTAAGTGAGCCTTTGTAGTTACATGTAATCACTATTAAGCACATTAGAGTTAAAATGATCATGATGATTATCTGATTCATATGCCGAGGGTAATGTTTTCTGATACATGAATGAAATAGTTTTTAAGCTGAATGTAATTTTAGGTTTTACCACTTTTTTTAAGGCACAAAATATTTATATGTTCTAATCTTCTGACGTAAATGAGCACTAATTGTCATAATTAAGCTGTATTTTTCTTCTTTTGTAGCTGCTACCAGACAGAAAGTCAACTTGTCTTTTGTTGTTTGATTTGCTGTCAAAGCAGGAGAAGCACTGGTCAGACTGGTTTGACTGTGTTCTGTGTTGGTTAAACAAACATAAAGAAATCCTCAACAGGGGTCTGATATAACTATATCAAGATGTGTTTTTACTAACATAAGGTTAATATTTGATTCATTCCTGCTCTAATCATTTTAAAAGTGTGTATTTATAGAAAGCAGCTTCGGTTTGAGCTGAGTGGCAGTCATGGCACACCCTGTGCAAACATCAGCTCCATCAGCTGGGAGAGTGAACGCCTGTCAAACACAGTGATCCTGACGGACAGCTCAGCTCCCTTTAATCAAAGCCAAGACGTCGTTACAGTAAATAAAAGCTCATTCATCCTGGCTGTGTACACCGGCTCTGATCGACACCAGGACGCCCGGGGAAAGACAAACAGCAGCGGCCTGACTGGTCAAACAAGGTGCAGAAGTTTCCATTACACGCATTTCCTCTTTGTCACTTCACAGTAGGTGCTGCTGCTGTGGCGCATGCGTGACGTGAGCCATGAATTATTAAATGATTGGAGGGAAAACTCAAACACCACCTGCACAGCTTCATCAAACTGACAGAAGCTCTGAGTTCAGATAAGAATTTGAATGATCCGGGCCTCACATCGATAAAAAGTGCATGTCTTTATTCATTACAGCAGATTATCGGCGTGTAAACACATTCGCTAGCAGCTGATTATGATTAGAAATGCTCCTCTCTGCTCCCAGCAAAGCTGCTGTGTCATGATATGAAAAGGTGTAAAACCAGCCATCCCTGCAGAGGAATGAAGTTAGACGTTAGACGAGGCACCAACCCACCGTTCTGGTTGGATTCCTGTCTTTCCACTAAATCTCAAGCTATGAAAGAAATGCAAGGCGTGATTAGGTGAAGAAGAATGAATCACTCTCAGTCTTGTCACAGCGTCAGACGACGAGCCGGGCCATGGAGCAGGGGAAGTGCACCATCGTCTTCCTATTCCTCGCCATCTTTCTGGACGTCGTGGGCCTCCTTCTCTTCTTAATCGGGATCTTCGCACCTTTGAGTTACTGGGACTTCTTCGTGCTGTCTGGACCTCTGCTCATCTTCCTCAGCCTGGCGCTCTGGATATTCTGGTACATGGGGAACCTGACCGTGTCCGAGGAGGAGCTCAACCTGCCGAAGCCTGACATTCTGTGACCACAGAGCTGGCAGACTCTCACATGAAGATGAGGAAGGGTGGAAATGAAGCAGGAAAAATCCTGAATTTGTCGACCTGTGGCTTTCTGGAGCCTTACTGCGAGATAAATCTAAATCCAGGAAGGACATATTTGACTAATCCCTCTGACATGAGGGCAAAACCGCCTGTCAGCAGACTGGGCAGCAGTGATTCTCAGACTTTTGGTGGAGTGGAAAATGGATTTCTTTGCACTTTTATTGGAAGGAAGCTTTTAAAAACTACCTAGGATGATATGTTGTGACTTGCTGAACTCACTGTAGTGAGCTGTTATGAAAAAAACTAATGAAACACGCTTTAAAAATAACTGCTGCCTTGTGACCGAACCAGCCAAACTTGCGCTGTTGGTTTCTGTCTGATGCGCCCGACAAATACAAAAGGAAAGCATGGACACGTCTAACACGGAATCCCTCCATTGGTTTGTTCCAGCTCAAAAGAGGAGGATGAAACGATACTCTTCCTCCGTGCACGCCCAAATCTTCCCAGCCTTAATCAGCACTCAAAGCACCATTAGCTGCCGCAGACATGGGGAGTGTTTTAATGGTTCTTGCCCCTGAGAGAGGAAATGGAGAAGAGGCGTAATGGGCCTCTTTGCAGGGGGATGGAAACCCTGCTGCTCAGCCTCTTTCTCTCTCTGAAGTTGCTTTACGTCGCCACAATCTTAATCACAACTGTAAATGAAAGTATAACAGCGGCTCCCAGGAGAGATGCTGCTTACAAGAGGCTTCGCAGCTTGAGTTTCCGCCCTGGCGCGTCGGTAAAGCAGATGCTGCATGAATCACCACCATGCAGCTGGAAAGAGCTTTCATGTCCATTAGCGGTCGCTGCTCTTCCTGCACTGGAGTGGAACTGGAACTGTGTGTCATCAGCGGAACCACAGAGCTCACTAACAAGAAGGATGCACAAAAATGAATAAATGAGGAAAAACTGAAATGTCTTTAAAGTTTTAAATGGTTTTTTTGATTATTTAAGGATATCTGAATGTTTACGAATGTTTGGACGGGTAGATAACAAGCCACTTTAGCTCAGATTGATGATGTGGAGGATTTTCTGCCACTATCATATAGATTGTTATGCTTGACTGCAGGTGATGATCTGATACAGGTTGAAAGCTTGAAATGGCTGATAACTTAATGATGTCATCGTAAAGTCTGTGGGTGTGAGAAGGCGGATGCCTCCCTCTGGTGGCTGGTGTAGAGCTGACCTGTCAGGCTTTTATGGATCGTGCTAATCAATCTGCTCTTTACTTCAACAACTTCAAAAGCAGTTCAGGTTCTGCATCCGTCTCTTTGCATTTAGAGGCACATTTCTTCTAAATGGGGTTCAGACTTTTATTTTAAAGGTTAAAGATTTAGTGCCATGTTTCTTTCATCATGTCGATTCAACGGATGAAATGCAAACCTTTAATATCACCTATAAACCTTTACAGTGTGCAGCAACGTTGTCATGCACCATCAGCCAGGGGCAGGTAATGTTTGGATGCAGGAGGCAAGGCAGGGAATGGGAAAAGGGAGGCATAATAAACTGGTTCTAACTACTAAACTGATCATCTGATGAAAAGCAAAAAGTAACAAAGATATTTATTTTTATATAAAGTTGTTTACCGAGGATGATCCTCTAATCACTGCAGCACGAACACTTACAGATGTCTGCAAAATGATTCCTACCCTCCCGTTAAAGGGAAAACAAAAAAAAAACAGCTGAAATTTACCAAATTAAAAATAAACCAAATTTTTATGAAAATTATGAGATTGTTTTTTAATTGTGGTTCAACAAGAATATTTTTTTAAAACAAGCAAAAAAGCTATGAGCTAATATTTTGTTCCTCTCCATCAGACTTGAGCACCTGTTGACAGGTATTCTGGCCCACTGCTCATCGTTGTGCTCGTACTGGTCCAGTACCATTGTATTCGGTTGGTTTTGATTATTTTTCAACTCAAATTAAAAAACAATGTCTTATTTAATTAAACTATAATTTAACAGATTTCTTTTATGTATTATTGATTTTTTTCATTTTCCAGTTATTTGAGTGACTACTGAGAATTTAGCCTTTTCTTTAACGGAAGCGTATGAATAATTTTGCAGACAACTGTAAGACCAAATGTTTTTTTTTCAGTGTTTCTTCAGCATTATTGGCGGTTTAACTTCACACAGAATATCTGGTACATTTATGACATTTGCATCCGCCGCCCGTAAAAACATGGTAATGTTGATGTACATCACATACAGGAACAACACATGCTGCTTTCACTTTAACTTGGGCTTCTGAGGTTTAGCCTGATTATTTGTTAGAATTTGATCGTTTATTCTTGGGGTGGCAGCTTTGGGTCAGAATTAAGGTTTGGTCCTTCCCCATACCACTGCAGTGTACATGGGCTGTAGTTTGGATGTTAAGCTTATAAAAATGAGGACTGGATGAAGTTAAAAGGTCCGGTTGGGCTTCTCTGAATATGTCTCAATGGCAGGAATGTCTGAAATTACAAAAATAAAAAAACTTGTGAGGTATTCAATACTGCTGGCCATCATTACATTTCTTTGTTTGTGAGTCTTATTCTTTTACGACCACTAAAGGTTGAAATACTGCAAAGTCATTATGTAAGCTTTGACACTAAACTTTGGGGGGAAAAAAGTTTTTACAGTAATCTTCAACATTTTTGCTCCGCTAATGCATGAGTAAACATGCGGATATTCACATACAACATTTCCTCATGCATTTTCACATCTGTCCTGGGATTGGACCATTTTAGTTCAGTCCTGACTGCTAGATATGTGATAATATGCCAAAGTAATGGTCTATGTTCACACAGGCTGTACTATAACCGATATTTATAACTTAAAATTACTCTAATATGTTATGCAAAATTGTATATATTTATCTAAAATATAATATAAGCTTTTCAAAATGAATTTTTACGCAGTTGTAATGATTTTGTGTTTAAATGATTTTACTGTAATTCTTCTTTTATGCTTTTAATGTTTTATGTAAAGCACTTTGAATTGTTTTGTACCTGAAAATGTGCTGTACAAATAAACTTGCCTTGCCTTGCTTTGTCGATGTGAACCAGTTTCAGTAGCATGAAGATTGTTTTGCAGAGGATGGACAGCTGTATGGGCAACGCCCAACGATGCCATGGAGTAGGGCTGTCACGATCCGTTAACAGTATCGGGTATCGGTGTCGATACCAACAAAAAAATACGGATTGAACTAGGGATGTCATGATTATTCATTTTCACGGTTAATCGCGACAGTAGAAGCTACAATTAATAATGGTAAAGTTTCCTAAATATCGTAATTTAATAATGTAAATATAGTTTGATTGTTATCAGTGAGATCCACTGAAAGTTTACATTTATTTTAATCTTTTCATATTCACATATACATTCATATAATACTGCAGCTTTTTTTTAGCAGAGCAGAGGGGATTTTTACTCAAAAATTTGAACGGTACTTCTGTTTATTTTGTTGCCATGTTCTGTTTTCTTGACATCAATACACAAATAAAACTTAACAGAAAAGGAGTTTTAATGTTATTTTATACATTTCCAGCATTGTGAAATTAAAACATAATAATCGTGATAATCACAAAATCTGGATTATTTCTCAAACAATAATCGTACCTAGAAAATCTATAAACGTAACGTGCCTAGAACGGACAGGATCGCCATGCGTTAAAATATGCCTATACCGTTGCCGACACCAGGTGATCAAGTTTTTCTATACAGCCCTTTCACCTGACCAGCACGCTTGGTACACCCTGTACGATGGTTCATTTTCTACTGGGTTTACTCACTTGGTTTCTTATTACAACAGAAATGTGAAATGTGCTGTGTGTTACAGTCTTTAAATTTATTTTTAATTAACTCATTGGTTAATAAGTAATGAGTCAGTTTTTCTCACACCTTCTGGAGTGGACATATACACCTTAAGGTTTTGAGGTGAGGTTTGACACGTTTTTTGCTCTTAACAGAATGTAAGTATCAGCATCGGGTATCAGCCGATACTCAACCCTCTGTATCGGTATCAGAAGTGAAAAAGTGGTATCGGGACAGCCCTACCATGGAGATAGCAGGATGCTCTCTGTTTTTGCAGACAGGACTGCAGCCTCGGCCGGGTGCTGAGACAGACGGAGGGATGGCCCGTTATATTGGAGTCGCTTGGAAGCCGAAGCGCCACACAAACTTTTAAAAGATTTCATCTTAAAGCGCTTGGATTGGCCAAGAAAGAAGTTTTAGCATTTTGAAAAAAGACTGGTGTGGCTGAAAGCAAAGGGGCGATCCAGTGAAGCCAAGATGGGAAGAGACGTAGGACTAGAGTAGAGGAACATGGTGGGAAGCTGCTTGTGCTGCTCATACTGGACGGATTCCTGTGAAAACTGTAAAAACAGAAAACTCAACACAGAATAGATACATTTTCTCTCCATTGTTTACTTGCAGTGAACAAGCCGTTTTTGGGCCTTGCCAGTCGATGAGCCAGGGTTCCTCTTCTTTCTTCCTGGTGTAAAAGTGCCCGCTGGGTAGAGCTGAAACAGTTCTGGCACTATGTGGACAGAAACCCTTACACTGGCACTATTCTCTGAACTGAAGAGCTTCTCTGTGGAAAATCTGTATCATTTCACTGATCGGCTGCTTCTGAAAAAGGCAAATCCCAAACAAGCATTCATCATCTCTTAAATCTTAACAATCGTAATTCCCAGCCGTAAGCCTATAAGCAGCAGCATATGTTACTACCATGTGTGGCGGCGACATGAGGCGTTTTTCAGTCGAAAAAATACAAACAAAGTAAACAAACGGCGACTGCAGAAGTGACATTTTGAAATGCCACAAACAAACGAGGTTTGACTTGTTTCAGCGGGAGAAAAATGCAGCCTTGTTCTGAGTGTCTCAGCTCTGCTTCCGGCCAGCATTCCTGCCTAATTCTCCAAAGCGAAAGCACTCTGTTATCTACTGCAGGTGAGATCTCATCTGCTCATGAATACTTCACACTGCTCCATTTGAATAAAACTAAAACATCTTAGCCAGCTGAGTTTTCATACGACTCTGTGCTTGGCTAAAAATTAATGAGAATTAATTAGTATGAAGCTTCCCCATTGCCTCTGTAATTAACACTGAGTTACATCATTCCTTCCTGGAAGGTCAACATGACTCCTGCTTTTTAGGAGATTATAAAGAATCTGTAAAGGTGAAGAAATTAAGTATAATTTTCTCTAAAATATTGAGGTGAAATCATCACAGAAGGGGTCATGAAGCAAGTATAGTGTGCATAGCTTTGTAACATTTTATTGAACTGAAAGGATCATCATTCATCCTCCCTGCCAATGTTTTTCTTGCAGCTTTTTCCACCTCAGAGGATGCTGACGCCGCCCCCTCTTTGTTTCCCGTTTTAGCAATCTTTTACAGTCACAGTCAAGCATGCATGCAATGAGGAAGGAAAATCTGAATGATGCTGGAACACGGCTCACAAAGAGCATTAAAGCATGAAAAATAGCCCACATTTTCATAGCAGGCGATAAGCTGCTCCCACAGAAGCTGCCGTGCAGGTTCGCTGTCCTGCTAAGCGCGACCTTTTCATCACCTTCGTTTCCCTTCGCCTCGGAGCCGAAAGCTCGGATGCGCGGTTCGGCACCTCAGAGTTCTCACACGATCTGATTAAGCGGGACTCTGCCTTTACAAAGTGGACATTACTCAATCCGTCATATTGATTGGAGCACAGAGAGGCTGAATATCTCCTTTCATCTCCATAAGCTGCTGTTTTTCCTTGCATTGCAAGAATTAGCAGGTTAAAGAGGATTCTCTGTGATGTGTTTAAGCCAGTAATGAGTCATGAAAAAGCTCAACTTGAAACATGATGGTGACGGTGAAATGATGAAGAGCGGGATCCTTCCCATACATGGCAGAGTGAGCACTTAAAAACAATAAATGGTGATCTTTAGCTGGATGCTGGAGGGTTTTACTGTAAATGAGTAGTGTGACACCTACCTAATAAAAGCTCTTCTTCCCTCATTCATGGCTCGTGTCTTCTGCAGATGCTTTGAATCTGGGTGCTTTTCTTCAGATTCACCTGCAAACACATGATGTCAATGGAAGTGTGTGATTGAACTCAGAAAGCAAAATCACTGTTGAATGGAATTGTGTGTGAAGTCGGTGAATGCTGCAGGTTTCTGTCAGAGGCTCTGATGTCACAGCCTTTTGTTTACCTCGGCTAAATGTGGGTTTTTATTTGGTTTCTATTTTACTTCCTGAGAATATCAGCTGCACTTTGAGCTGCAACCTGCTATTTTCAAGGAAACAAGACTAAGGGGAACAAGTCAGCATTTTTAGTGGAACTCATAATATCTTACACAAAGTATTTGGTATACATGGCATGGCATCTGTCAACATAAATGAAGGAACCCATCCATTATGTTACCTCCCACATTCTCATTTCTTTTAAATGCAGGCTGCAAATAACGGTGTCAGTATGTATAAGATATTACATCACAGTAGACAGGAGCTTAAATACGCCCACACTTCAGGAATGCATCTATTTTCTTGTCTTATTCAGTAATTGAAATAAGGACAAGAGATGAAATATGTCAATAATTTAAATTTTTGTTTTGAAAAAAGGGGAAAATTTCACAATCTTTCACAAATTTCATATCTTAAGTGCACTTTTGCTGAATTAAACATTCAGTGGCACCAACTTGTGCATTTTAAAAAGCTTAATTTAAAAAAAATAGCTTAATTTTACCTGTCTTTATACTACTTCTATGTTTTTTTCTTGATTGAATTATAACAGCAGAAAGGAAGACATAAGAATAATTGCATTTTTTATTGGCTTAAAAACTGTTATTAATGCAACAGGACATGACAGCAGACAAATAGCGTTTGTGAAATAGAAAATAAACTTTCTTCTATTCAACATTTTTATGTATCTGGACATAATAAAACAGTATCAGGTTTTAGAATGAGGTGAATACAATCGAAACATGGTATTTAATTATTACTGAACAAAAATGAACCAAAGTGCAGAAGCAATGTAAGAAAAAGTCATCATTTACCGCTTCTAGGGATGCACTGATCCAGTATCTGCAATCAGGCTGATACTATGGGTGTGCTCTGGGATACTCGATACGGCTGTGAAAAAAATAAGGCTGAAAAAATACAAAGCGATTCATCTGTGGAATTATGTTCAATTTTTTTCAAGTGATTAGCCCATAATCAACAAAGTTATCGCAGGTGCAATTTAGAAATTCTGAAAGGTTAATAACTTTTGGTAAGAAAAGTAGATTTTAAGCGTAAAGGTACTTTTTCACAGCGGCGAGTTGAATCTACCTTAATCCACTTCATCGTCCTTATTTATGAAGATTTCCAAACTTCACATTGAGAGGATGGCTACTGGTCCGTCTGATATGTCGCACAATTAACATCTCAGTCATCACATCTGACATTCTGCTTTTCGCTCCTATTGAACTGTAATGGGATCCATTAATATTTATATCAGTATTATGGATCTGCAAGTACTCAAATGTAAGTACTTGTAAATGTGGTCTGGGTGAATCCCTAACTGGAATGCCTGTTGGCTTTTTTCCCCCCATTTTATATTTGTCTATTCAAGTGCTTGTGGTTTGAATTGTCTTCTGTTTCCTAAAATTGGTTATAGCTGAGCTTATAGCTGACATTCTTTACGTGTAGGGGATTATAATTATCGTTCAAACACTGAAGCAATGGGACAACAGGGATTAAGGAAATAAGTAAAAATACACTTGAATAATTGGTCATCATCAGTGTGAACAGTCTGGACCTCAAAAACAGGAATTTGGCTGGTTTGCTTGGCAGCAGCTTTCAGGTGTGTGTTAACACGATGAGACAATGTTCTCAGAGAAGCAACCGTCACTGCCTATTGGTGTGAGGATGGTTTTAAGTTCATTTCCAAGTAATCTGGAGTCCATCATTCCAGACAGAGGGAAAGCTTACTCAAGGCATTTAGGCAGCTGCCAGTCTTCCCAGGGATGAAGTCCCCTCAAGTTAGTGCTGGGCGATATGAACCAATTTTAATATCTCGATAATTTTCTTCTTAGGGCTGGGATATACTTGCTGTGTACGCGAGCGTGCCCGCAAGCGCTCTTTCTGGTCTGTGTACATACTTGCTGCAAACTATGTAGGCACAGCGTGGCCAAAGCGTTCAATACCGGAGGGTACCACTAGGCGGAGTATGCAGCACTTATACTCTGAAAGTGACAAGCTGCCGGTCAGTTGTATTTCCGGGTTTTCCCCCCTAACAACGAGTTGAATTTAGACTTTGAAATCGAGGTAAAATGATTGATAAATTTACTTTACAGTAGAAACTAAAGGGGAAAAGGTCTTGCCGCCGCTAGATGCGGAAAATGTGGCAGATGAGCACGTAAATGCTGTCCGTGCGGTCCATTGACAAAAATGGTGCGCGAGCACTTCTAGCGGTCTCGTCAATATCGCAGCTCGCGCACGCGTCGCGTTACCTCGCCTAAACGCGAGCGGCCGACGTGCCGAACTGACATTAGCGATGCACGGCGGCCATGATGCATACGCGGACGCGTCGCCAGCAGCAAGTATATCCCAGTACTTAGTCACAATATATGATATGCATCTCGATATAAATCTTTTGTGGTTAAGTAAAAAAAAAAAAGGCAGTTCAAATTTACGGTCTTGACAGCTAAATTCACTTTTATTAAGGATCAGAAGCACATGTGCATTAGAATATTTGACTAAAAATAAATTATATGTGTCTTAAAATGATAAAGAAATACTTTTCAATGACCATAACAAAGATATAGCTGTGTAAAATGCTATATATATATATATATTTATTTTTTTATTTTTTTTACTCAAAACAAGCTAACTTGATATAAACTATATTCCTTTTTTCCATATCTTGTGTGACAAAGTCTTGATATATCTGAAATTCTTGATATATTGCCCAGCCCTACCTCAAGTCCAGTCTGAGGTCAGTGCATGTAATACTCAGAGGAACTGCACAAACGTCCCAACAGGCCTCATTATTAAATGTTTAAGTTAAAGGCAGCACAATTAGAAAAAGACAAACTGTTACTGTAGATGCAAACACATTAAACTAGTCCTTGTCAATTTCCATTTTACTTCCAAGCAGCCTAACATTGTTGCAAACTTTTAAAGTGCTCTTAATTATAGTTCTCCAGCTTTCTAAATACCTTTCATGGCTTTTCCTTGAGCATTTGCAACTTTTTCACTTCCTGCCATTCCAGTGTACCTGACCATTTTCAGAGCATTGTGTATTTTCTGGTGGCACATGAACTTGTAAAAGAGGGACCTAATCCATGAGATGAACCAGTGTTGTCTCTACACACAACACACAACTAAGCAAAAGGAAAAAAGAGAGAGAGGCCGGGTGAACAGAGCACTTTCAGTTGTAGAATTTACTTTAAGGATGTTGCACAATGTTAAGAAAAGGTCTCTTCAGCCGAGGGAAATATTTTAGTTATTTAATTATTTTAAGACTTTTTAAAATAGAAAAATGTTGTTTTAGGAGAGACAGGAATGAAGCGTGGAGAGTAGCTGCGTACCCTCCAGGTCTGTCTGCTTGTCGACCGTGTAGCTCCCCCGTGTGCACACGGCATGGCGTGTAGACATGGACAGAAGCTAAACGTGACTTTCTAATGTGCCCGCTCTGTCTGTGTCACTCACCTGTGCATGTGCATGTGCATGTGCATGGGGCCCGGCGTGTAGATACATGACTTGATGTAATTACATGTCAACATAATAGTAAGATAAATAAGATCAGGCTGTCAAGTTTTTATAATTCAAAACTGTTCTTAAGAAAATGGACCTTAGATGACGTTTCTGCTGCAAAATGAGATTTACTTAAAGCGGATGAATGCAACTCTGGGTATGATTACCATGCAGTGCGCACCCCAAAGCTATAGGGGGAGCTCTAGAGCGAGAAAATAGGCGACTGACGAAGAAGAATGTTGTAAACAGAGGCATCTTACGGTTGTCTTGAACAGGCTAAGGCTAGTTAGCATGGCTTCAAAGGCATGTAGTAAAAGTAAATATCAAAGCAGTATAAAAGCAAGT
>JAVQJG010021503.1:0-14689 GCA_036024015.1 Craterocephalus amniculus
GAGTAAGGACCTCAATTACATCACTTACAGGCTGCATTGCAGTGACTGTAATGGCTGTAAATAATGACGGATCGCCACCAAAACGCAACTCCAAGCCGCTTTGAGCTCACAGAGCGATAGGACCAGCGATTTATAACAAAACATTGGTGAAATGAAGGATTTTTGTGTCAGAAATTGCCATATTTAGAGGCTGCGAGAGCAGGCCCTGTTCACACTCCCAGTATATTGAATGTACGCTGATCGTGATTGGATCTAAATATCTCCTGAAGGAGTTCAAATTACACCAAAACTGTCTAGGTGAGTAAATGATCGTACTTCATGCTAGAAAATAGGTCCAGGTTGAAAACAAAACGAACTTATCCTTTAACAGGGCTTAGGTGCAGTGTTGCATAAGGAATATACCTTGCAGATTTATTTTCTCTTTCCTTATGCAACACTTTACTTTCATCAATGAAATTAACCAGGTTTCTTCGCATGTTTTTGGTCCCTTCTCTGTTGCTTCTTCATTGTTAATTAGCACTATGTGTCGCAGTTTAAGTGAGGAAGTGCTGACCGTGCTTTTTGGAAGTCTTATTACCCCAGCAAACATAGAGTTACCACGTAATTGCCTCATTAGACACGTATCAGTAGTGTGGGTGCCGATAGCATTCATTTACCTGTCATGAGTTGCTCCTGTCATCCCACCCAGCAGCCAGCACTGCCACCCACCTGTCAGCTAAGTGACAGGCTGCCAGTTGGAGGGTGCTGAACTGTTTGATATGAAAGTTGGAGTTAGAAAAAAAGGTGAAAATGGAATGGGAAAGGAGTTTTCTAGGAGTGGCAGGCATACTGGCGGTCACTTTTGCTACAAGATGTCAACTGTGTTTATTCAGCAGTCATGTCAGTAAATGGTATTCAGACTGGAGTGAAACCTTAAAATATACAAGGAGAGGAAGATAAGATGAAATGAGACGTTAGTTGGAAAAGTATTCATGCGCTCCTGTCGCTGTTGTTTACTTTTGTCTTTCTCAGCTGCTGTCCTGATGTGCATTTAGCGGATTTGGTCTCAATGGAAAAAATGATTTCCACCTGAATGACAATAACGTCTTTTAGCTGACTCAAAGGAACAAGACCTTTTTTTTCCTACTTGGTCAAAGGAAGGCAGAAGTTTTGTTTTTGTTTTTTTTTCCAAGTGGGAAGTGCTGCAACAAGACCTAACCCATGTCACACTCAGTTTTAATGAGGCTGAAAGTTCAATGACCATGTCCAGCCCTAAAAGTCATAGTTGAAGTTTTGAAGAATTATTTATTTATTTATTTTTGCAATTAAGAGATTTTAGCCACTTAGCTAAAATTTTAGCCACTTAATTTGTTTGGATTAGAGTCCAGTTGTTATTTTTGGATTTTTTTTTGCCTTAGATATTTTTCATTATTAAAAAAATGTCCTATCATGTTTTCTTGAATCTCTACAGATGTTTTATTCATTTATTTTACTGTCAATCCCCTGCATAAATTAGAGGGAACTATCTTCTCTCACAGACTAGCTGTCAGTAAATGCTGCTGTTGTCACTGAACTTTTAAACCTTCCATGCAGAGGATTCAGATAATGTCTGCATTTCATTTAACGATAGCAGTCCTGTGTAGTTTAAATGCAGTGAAAGGACATCATAGAGGCCTGCAATTCGGAGCCCTTATAGTGGGGCAAACTGGGGGCAAAAGTAACCTAAAGGTTCAAGAAGCAAGTTGTGACTGGAAACTATTCAAATTTAATCCTCAAACTGAGTAGGAGTGTTTTGATTGAGGTGAGTGTTCAAAGCAGAGAGTGTATTTTAGTTGCCATTTACCACCTCAAATGAAAAGTTTCGTTTCTTTGCCCTAAATCTGCTGTATTCTTTTTAACCTTATCCTCTGAGGGCTGGTGTGTTGTGTTCAATTTCATTTAATTTCTCTGTTTTTTATTTTTTATCATGTGATTTTTTGTGATAGCCTTCAGGTACAAGTTGTTCTTGCCACTTAATTGCATCCTTAGACACTGCTCTTTAATGATTTTTGAATTCCCATGTTTGTGATTATGTTAACTAGCTTAGATTTGTATTTTAACATGAAAAAAAGTGTAGAACATTTAGAACATTAAAAGTTACACAAGCTGTTATTTAGATTACTCTGATAAACAATATTACCGTCATATTATGGGAAACATATCTAAATACAACATAATAATGTAAGTACACCCTTTATTTGCAGAACTGGCATTTTACAAAGGAAATAAAATTCAGAATTCTTAATTACACAGCATGATCAAAGCTGGAGATCCACGCCAATATTTTAAATTGGCTCTTGTTATAAACATAACAATAATTTAAATAGGAACATTTGATTCAAACTGCCTTAAAGTTGAAGGGAAAAATCTAATCAGTTTTATTTACTTCTATCCTTTAAAAAAAAATCCACGCTCAGCTTGGCACAGCTGATTGTGTATTGTCCCATCAGCACTGATGGTACAATTCAAAATCTTGGTTCATAATTGGATGACGATTAGAAAAGCAGACTCAGAATGCCAATCTATAAATCAAAGTTAACTAAGTCACATGTATTATTTTATTTTTAATTAGATTGTGACTTTATGTATTTTTGGAAACTATACTCATTCAATATTCATTTTTACTGATTGGGCAACTGTTTGACATGTTTTGTTGGATTTGATGACTTGGATGGCTAAGTTCTTGCTAACATGTATGCTGTATGATGCAGTGGCTTTGCGCCAGATTTCTTTTCACGACTGGGAAGTATATTTTATCTTTATCTTTGTGATTTGGCACTGGGCTTTAGAGCTCTCTTCTTTCATTTGGCTTAAGCCCAAAGTGTTCCCACACTACAGCTGTGGATTGCAGTTTTAAACTAAGTCCATCTGGACTTACATAGTTGTTCCATACATTTTTGTTACAAAAGGCAGGCATAAACCTGAATACCTATCAACCTTGGGATGCAAGTCAGTGGGCAAAGTCAAGGGAAAAAAATCCCTTAAAAAAGTTACAATGCCGCTTCAATCAATCTGCATGGCCTGTTTCATGATTCCGTAGTTGGAAAGTCTCAAACTTTGTCTATCATGCCACACCTTGCCATACCTCATCCTGTCATGTTGCCATGGCTGCCGCCCAGTTTGAGAACCACTGGTCTAAAGGATGAATGCCCCCCTTAGCGCGACGACAGAATTGAAAGATTTTGTTTATTCCTATGAAAAAAGCCCCTACCTGAAATTAACCAAAACATGTTACAGTTGGATTTATAGACACAGACATTCCTGTTGAGTTTTGCCTCTTCCTTTAAACTTAAACCTGATTCATTGTGGCTGTGGGGGTTTGTGTGAGTTTGTGGAGGAGCCAATCCGAGGCCCACCCACAGTGACACTCCAGCACAGAGAGATGACACACAGGCTGTGAGCACAGCAGCACGATCAGAAATGACAGCAAAAACTTCCCAGCTTAATTCTTATTACTCAGCAAACTTAAACCTTGCGGGAAAACACTTTGGCCTTTTAAAAGAAGAGAAAATTTAGGCGTGTTTTCATACATCAGGTGGGCTCAAATATTGTTGATATTCTTAGGATGTGGGTCTGCATAGCACTGTTCCTCTGGCAGAAAGGTGCTGGCTTGGCACTTAGAAGCACCCCTTCCCATCGACTTGTCAAAAAATAAAAAGCATCCCACTCACATTAGTATTGACTGCACAGCTCACAGCAAGCTTGCAACTTATATGGGCATAAAAACACAGCACACTCCAGCAGCATTCAGCGTCTGGGCAGATGGCTTGAATGGGCTTTTCTTTAAAATGTTGTAATCTTTTCAGTCTGACATCTACAATGAATTTAACACAATACAGAAGGAGTTAGTTAAAATTAGTCATCCTATATTTTACAACAGTAAACTTCTTACATGTTAATCCTAAACTCCAAAGGAAGACCCATGAGGTATAGCTAAAGAAATCATCCTATACGAAAAATAAAATAAAAAATGAATGAAATGTCATCCCTCTTTTAGATAGTTGCTAGTTTGAAAGCCTCACTGCTATGCCATTAATGTGGATATTTCTCACAGAGGAGAGCTGACCTTCATTTACCGACAGAGAAAGAGAGAGAGAGAGAGAGAGAGATAATAGACATAATAGGATCTGCAGAAGTTGGTACAGGATTGTTAATAGCTGCTGTCAACGACTGTCCTCGTGTGCTCTTTTAACTACAGTTCATTTAACTTTAATTTAGATAATTAAAATGTGAGATGCAAAGTGAATCAAAACAGTTGGATGAAGGTTGTTTTTTCTTTTTATACTAAA
The DNA here is from genome assembly GCA_036024015.1 of Craterocephalus amniculus. Classification (NCBI taxonomy): domain Eukaryota; kingdom Metazoa; phylum Chordata; class Actinopteri; order Atheriniformes; family Atherinidae; genus Craterocephalus; species Craterocephalus amniculus. Next base: position 4,308 of record JAVQJG010021503.1, read on the forward strand.
TCAGTAGCTACCAAGCATCCATTGAGTTTACTTGTTTTATGACTCACAAATTTGACTTGTGTGAAGTCACCACCATTAAATGTGGCAAGATAGAAGAAAACACAGTGTTTAAGTATATTTTTAATATTACTTCACACAGGCACCGAGTTTGGATTGTGCAATTAGAAAAGAACATCACTTGGATTGCTTTTATAAGTCTAATTGTTGGCCAGAAGTTTAGTGCTATAATTGCAAGAATAAGCACGCAACTTTGTGGATAAGTCCTGTAACAATTTAAGTTAAAGCACCAAAATCTATTTTTTTGTTTTTTCTTTATTAACCTGCAGGAGGAAAAGAAAACAAGATGCCCATCCTCATTTCCAAAATTTTTAAAGGCCTGGCTGCAGACCAGACCGAGGCACTTTATGTTGGTGATGCCATACTGTCTGTCAATGGGTATGACCTGCGGGAGGCCACACACGATGAGGCTGTGCAGGCGCTGAAAAAAACTGGCAAAGAGGTCATTCTTGAAGGTAAGTTTTTTTTTTTTTTTTTTTTTTAGAATTTATTATTAAAGGAAAAAAACTCCAAAAATATAAAATAATTCTAACAAAACAGATTGCCTCGTGTGCTTCTTCTGCTCCTTATGTCCTTCATTTCTTTTTCATACTTTGCTTTGTTTTGCTGCGATTTTCCACAAAGTGACAAGAGACTTGAAGGAGGGATCTTAATATGTAACAGAGTCCATTTTGCATAATTAAGAAGCACTTAGCCTGCATTTCTCTGTATTCATGATTGTGAGGAAACAGAATTCTGACTTCTAACTATGCTGTAGTGTTGTTACAATTCTTAAATTTCAATCTTACCAAGGAAGGAAGGTGCTTGATACTGAAACAGATGGGAAGCCAACCTTTTTTGGCCAAAGTCAGAGCATCACAAATATAACAACACAACTCAAACAATCCAATAAAAATATGTTAATAGATATAAGGAAAGACATTAATATTGCCAAATAAACACATTATTTAGACTGTTTGCTCTCTGCAGGACAAAAATGCTAAATTTAAAAGCTTCAATCACTACGGTGTGAACTTTTTTACATAAGTGTCCTTTTCTTCATAAAACCTGAGAACAGATCAAGTAAACAATAGAACAAACAAGTTAAGATCATGTCATTTTTTATCTAGATTAATAATAAATAAACATTTAAAAGATGAAATCAGTCTAAGTTAATACGCACTAAAATCTGACTTTAAACCAGGGTAGGATCAGCCAATAGCAGCTTTGCAGGATTCATTTAGAGCAGAGACGTAGTGCATCTCCTGTACTGAAAGCAGCTAACCCTAACTCTAACCCTAACCCACTGCTCTTTGATTAGTATGAACGATAAATGCGCTCACGTCTGTCTCCAAAAGTAATAACAACAAAAAGTGTCGCTATAAGAGAGTCTCTAGAGGGGTCTGAAAACTTGTCTGAAATATATGGCAAAATATAGCAAGAAAGTTGCTAAGTTGGGAACCCTGTAACGATGGCTCCCCCAGGGAGCTGCTGTAGGGGGAGGGGCTGCCTGTTGTTGAAAATGAGTAGAAACGTCTGGTTCTTTCTGTTACCAGCAGACTTTTATAAATAGTAAAGCAGAAGAGTGGCATTTAGGGATTGATACCTGTGCTTTGTGACATTGAACACAATAAATAATTTTACTGTTGATTAGTATCTGGCTGTCCTCCAAATAATGAGTTGAACAGAAACAGTAAAAGGAAACCAAGCACTCGGAAGTGAACAAAATTGTTCCAGCTCCCTTGTTAAAGAGCAGCTTTCTTAAACATCGAGCACTTTGGACTCAAATATGAGGTTAAGTCAACTCTTTGAGCAGAGCTTGGTGGGGAAATCACTTGTACAGTAAGAGCTTATGTGTGCAGGAAGGTTTGCAGCAGACTCAGCAGGCGTGTTTCTTTTCTCTCGGCCTTGCTGTTTGATAGAAACAGCCACAGCAAAGATCCAGCATCTCACAGCGCTTTTCTGTCTCATTTGTTCTGGGCAGTCCTGTGCTGGATGTGTTCAAGCATCAATGGATGCGTGTCAGTCTACCAGCAGGTGTAAAACAACAAGTACAGTCTGAGATTTGAGCTTAAATCGTGAAGACAGGGTAAAAGGATTAGAGACAATCTTTACTTTATCTAACTGATTGCCTCACAGGAATTTGGGATCGCCCACCACGCTACCAGGTCCAAGAGTTACCAGATTACCATGTTACTGCATTGTTGTGAACTAACTTGATTAGAGGGCAGTTTCAGTCAGCAAAGAAGACACAACTAGAGCTCCAGCCAGGGGAAATCATTGAAAATCCTCCTGTCTTACACATCCACAGTCAGGCAGAAAAGTGTTGAAATCAGACGGCTCAACCAGCTCCGCTCTGTGATCCGTCGTGTCAGGAATCATTTCATGGGTTTCCCATCCCTCTAGAGGAACCGATAGAGGAGGGAGGAGAGGAAAGAAGCTTGGGGGTTCACTGAGGGGGTTTAGTGTGTGTGCGTGTGTGTTTGTGTGCACATGTACATCCTCAGTTTTTTGATGTCTTTTAGCTCTGTCGCACTTGTTTGTGTTTATGTCTGTCTGACCTGGAGACGGCTCTGCTGCCTGATGCATATCTGTCGTGGCACTATGAGTTTTATTTTGGTCATATTAGGAAAATATTAGTTTTGTTACAACTTTTTAGGCTTTTAAAAATATCCAGCGCAGTTGTTAGTCTTTGAAAATTTCTTTTCTAATCCATTTCGCCTGTTCTAAAAACTCTTAAATGCAGATGTCATGAAGTTCAAATGCAACGTCTTATTTTAGTTTTTGGCACTTTATCGAGATACTCCCAAGCATAGTCAAACACTAACTCATTCTTGGCACCACTACAGTGTTAAAGGTTTGGCCTTTCTTTCATGTGCGCAGCAACAAGCAAGCACCACTGCTGCGCTCAAGGCAGTTGTCAGCGCTCCGGGAAATTCATAACACAGAAATTCATAACACTTGACGAAGATCAAGGTGAAACTGGAAAGTGTGAACAGTAATGCTTGAATCTGTCGGATTAGTGCTTTCACAACGTTTAAGGTAGTTATGTTAGCGGAATGGTTGGTTTTCTGCAGGACCGTCAGGGTTTCACTGTAAACATTTAGGGTCAGGGTTTGATTGATGCGGGTTGTTTACTGACAGAATGCATGTGCGAGAGCAATGATGAGCTCTGTTGCGTACCTTTAGCACTCTGCTCACAGTGAAGAATGTCTTGAAGGTAAATATGTATTTTCTTCAACATAAGTGCACTGCTTAGGGGCCGTCTATAGACTAGTTTGCTGTAGCTATTTTTTTTTTTTGTGAGGGTCCAGGTTACACTATCAGGTTTTACTAAATCTTTTCAATGGGTCACACAGTTGCTTAGCAGCCAGCAGAGCAGTAAAAGGGCAGCGCTGGCCAGGTTCCAGGTGTGAGTGTGAATACATGCTAGCTTTCTTACCATAAATAGCCATTTTTGCATGGAGATTTTTTATTTATTTTTTTAAGTGAAACAACTGGAGTCTTACTTGACCCTAGTTTTGCACTTTCTAATGAAATAGTGATGGAATAATCAATGTCTGTGTATGAGAGAGGACACGAGCGGGTCAGATAAATATAACAGACCAAATGAAACCATAAAAGCACAGCTGCCTTCATTTCCTCCCAACAGCATTTACAGCCTGACTCTGTCTGTGTGTGTGTGTGTGTGTGTGTGCATGTGTGTTTATGTGAAGGTGTGAGAACACATGTTCTTTGCTGTGTCTGTGTGTGATGGTGTTCGTGTTGCTTCTTCAGTATACATGACGATGCCTTTGCAGAACAGAAACAAATGGAGAGGAAGAGAACATTTTTCATGTTACACACCTCATATGGAGTTGCTGTCACTGTTAATATATAAGTTGCTGCGTTGGTTTTGTAAAATATTAATTGTGCAAAGATAATGACACAATAATACATGACTTCTTATCTGTCCACATATTAAATCCACTTTAGTTTAGATACAACTCTTACTGAAAATGCATCTATTTCCCAGCCAAGATGCACCACAATGTGTACAAGTACATACTCACACACACACAGCAGCCATGCTGTAAAACTGCATGTGTAAATATATGTGTGCACGAAAGAGATAGCGGGGGGTAGGGATAGTTGGGTTGTAAAGCAGTTCCCTGGGCAACCAAGGTTTGACAGAAGAACGTGTGCACAAAGAAAATTTCTATCTCATGTACGTAGACTTACTCAGACACACGGACATGCACACATAAAGGATGTTATGCAAAGAGGGATAAATGAGCTGCAGAGGACAGGTCAACACACTTACTTAAGAATGAGTGTGAGGGCCAGATTAGTTGTGTATGTTTGTGTGTGTGTGTGTGTGTGTGTATCTGTGAGTGCTTTTATGTATCCAAGGAGTCAAAGTGCTGGGACACTATGTTTTAGTGGTACCGGAGAAGAATGTAACACTCGCTTGGCCACAGCAGTGGACAAGATGAAGGGGACCCACAAGCGGAGCTGATGTGAGCGACTGCAAGGCGATTTAATGACAGATCCTTACTTACACTGATCCATGACAAAACACACTACGACTTCTGTACAGCTTAAAAAATGTCATATATATGATCAATTTTCTCATGCTTCTGATGACATTGCCACACCTGTCACGACTGGATGAGTAACAATGGCGACAGATGAGTGTTGACATCATCAGAAATCAGTTTGCAGGAGGGGCTTTACTGGCATTAAACCGTTGACTCTCAAGTGAAACATTAGTAATCCAGATCTTATTCTGCTCTGTATTTTCTACAGTCATATCATTTTCTTCTAACACTCCCATTTGCTACTGCATATTTCTACTTTGCTTCCACCCTCAAATGTTCCGGGTTACAATTAATTTACTCTCTAGTAGGATAGTGTTCGGGTTGAAAATCTATATTTTGTCACACATTTGGATTCTTACTTGTTACTGGTCTTGTTATTTAACATATACTGCCATACACGCAACACTGCCAACTGAAATATTGTTATTGGATTGTAAAACTACTGCATTTCTGACGAGACGGGAAGATTGAAAAAAAAAACATCGTTTTACATTTTCTGCAGTGCATCATAGCTATCCTTCAAGCCCTGTCCATGTTCCTTGTATTCCATTTCATAGCCACTCAGTTTGTACCACAGTAAACTTTTGGAACACATGTAAACATGTTAGTGAGACAAGCCGGCGCGCTAATTTCGGTTTTTCCAAGTTTTGGAAAAACTGTGCTTAGTGAGGCTCTGATTGACCTGGGTGTTTATTTTCTTTTGGGAAAAAAAAGCATAAGGTGCAGAATTGTAAAGATCTCCAATTCATGACTTTACATGGCAGGCCATAGTGAGCTTAGTTGTTCGTCAATTGTTTTGGTCCATGATGTAATAGGTCAACTGGAAAAAGCTCAGTAACAAGCTATGAGGGGGCATATTGCCATCTATTATAACAGAGCTGGACCTACTTAATAAATCAATTCCTTGCCCATCCTTGTAAACTGTTACAGGAAGAATGGCCAAGTTAAACAATCCAGCCAAGCTGTAACAGTGATTTTACTCATCTATACACGGAAATGTACTGAGCAGTTCACTCAGAATTGGGCCAGCAGAAACAAACAGTCAGGTACATTCTGAGTGTTCATCAGTGTTGGATAACTACTGAGCATTTGGGCAATAAAGCAGCATTCATAAGCTTATATTTTACTGTTAATGAGCCATGATATAATAAAAGTTGGTTTAATATAACTGAGGCTAAAAAGAGGAACAAAAAACTGAGTGGTATGAGAAGATTTAATGTTCTTAATACACATTATCAACAACAGTGCATGTATTAACTTAAAGTCAGCTTCTATTACATCAGAACTTACTTGGATAGGGAGACGTATTTCTCAGTGTGAATGTACAAATATGGTTTGTGTGTATAAGAGTGACCGGCAAACTGTGTGGAGTAGCACGTTTCTCCTCACAAGGATTTTGTGGACTCTTCTGGTTCACTCTGTTCTGTCCTTTCCGTTAAGGTAGTTCAGGTTCAGCGCACATACGCACAGAGATAAAGCACACTTAGCTCACTCGCTACACTCTTTCCCTTGTCTAAACATTTTTTAGCGAGGGAATGTGTTTTCCAATTTATCAACTGTCCTGGTTTCCGTCACCCCTAGTGGCTTCTGGCCAGTGTACCCATGAACTATTGATTCACTTTGACCAAAGTTCAGTGTGTTCAGAGAAAGTAAGACTGGATTATCTGCAGGTTACAAGAATACTGCTGCAGTTTTTAAACAAAAGATATTTATTAAATACTATAGAAAAAAATGATTACACATGAAATTGAAAAAGTATAAATTACCATTTCCTTTGGGGGATTAATAGTGTTTTTCACTGTCTTACAAGATGAAAATGTTTAGTCTTCTTGCAAATGTGCAAATCTAGAGCACATTTAAAGCTTTTTTTCTTTTGGTATTCAGTCTCTTTTTTAGTTTGAAAGTTTTCTTGATACCTTTCTTGGCATTAAGAAAATGACCTGTTTCCAGGAAATCATCATTTAATCTGTGTTTAAGAATGTTGTCCATTATTAAAGTAAGATTTTAACCCAAATCTGAATGAGGGGGGCTTCACCTAACAAGGTGTATTTGTGCTTTTCTCTTTAGTTTCCCATTTTTAGCCACACTGACTAAACATTTTCACACATGCCAAAGACCAAGTGGTAATTATTAGTGACAACCTTGGCTGAGTCAGGCGTTCCACGCTGTTTTAAGTCTCCTTTCATGCAGACATATTTTGAATGTGAGATTCATTTAATTGTATGTCTTAATATGAAGCCCAGTCTAGACAGGTACTGAACATTTGATGGTATTTTTAATACAAATGATTACACTGAGTGGCATTATTCCTCCAGATCTAAGTAAAAACTTACCTTAAAAATGTTTTTGATGCACAGATTTGTGATTCTTTATTGAAGGAGTATTGTTATTGCTAATGTAAAGCATGCGAGGGATTTGCTATCCTCCCAGTGTAAAGGCGAGCCCTTGATCGGTCATTTGGAGCATTTATATTGCATACTGCAGGCAAGTTCTATGCTGACCTTCAGCAGAAGCAATGGTGTACATGTAAAATCCACTTTAGCTTTGGCCATGACAGTAACACATGATCACGATCACAATATTAAAGCAGTGTTTTGTGTGCTTTCAATAGAGGGAGGAAGCAAACAGTGTAGTTCTTTAGCAAGTTCAAGAGTGCAGGCAAGCAGATTGATGATGCAAACATTTTGAGTTACATTTTGCTTTGAGGGCTTAAAATCATATTTCAAATCATGCTATTCAAGGACATGTGTGAATATAGCCCTGGAACCGAAAATATACAGACCATATAGTGATTTTAAGTGAGGCCAGCAGAAATATATATCCTCATCCTATCTTCTTATTCAGATGTGGTTAAGTGAGTGATTTATGGAGTATAATGACTTTGGGGGGTAAGGTTTAAAGCTTCTCACAGGGACACAGTATGCTGCTGGCTAAAACTGCCTGCAATATTCATTCGTTTATCAAAGTTTTTTCTATACATGTTCAGCTTCTCTTACTGAAGCAGCACTTACCTCAATCTTGTTATCTGTTCCCGTGTAAGAATGTGTGCTCTGATATGCAAGCTTCCATCATTTGCACATTAATTTGCACTCATTAATTTGCATACTTCATCTTTCTCTCTGCCTTTTCCAGATGTTTTTTTAAACCACCAGAAAATTAATAAAATAGCTGGAAGGGGAGAATTTTCTAATTTGACCGCTGCAAATTCTTAGAAGGTAGATTTTTTTGTTTAGCTGCATTAATCCAATAGTTTGTTTCTGTGTATCGGCTAATCTGTTCACCTGTTGGAGGCGACAGCCTTGTCATAGACCTGCAGTTTGGAGAGCTCTTCACAGTGGCCTTCTTATGTCTTTACCTCCTGTTCTTAGTTACTTACTTTAGGGATGAATGCTTCATTCTGAGAATTAAAAAAAAAGTTTACAAAGGGAAATACAAGTGCTTGAAGTTCTTTTATTGCCAAAACTAAAGATTTTAGATACATTGGACAGGATTTATCAAGACTTTTGCATGTGGTAAATTGTATGAGGAGCTGGGACACAGTTAGTGGGTGATTTATTAAGATTGCTTGTGCAAATGTGGGCAGGTGCAAACGTGTTGGAAACACCCTACTTAAATGAGGGTTTTGTTAGTTTTGTGGTTTGCAGTGCAGCAAGTTTGGAAAGAAGACATGGCAAAATGAAACTGGCCCAGTGAAGACTGGGGATATTAGTTGAACAGATTAACTGGAAAATTGAAAAAAAAAACATAAATGAAAATAATACAGGGATCCCGCAGAGCCTAAAAAGTTGCTAGTTTATAAAGACACGGATAAGGAGTTGCTGCATTGTACCAACATGGTCTGACATTATGAGGTGTGTCTTCTGTGACACTGCACTGAGGCAAGATACTCGGGACCATGACAACGCTGTATGTGGAGTAAGAACCAAGAATTTTTTTTTTATCATGAAGCAAATCATAATGAAATATTCTTCATAAGGTCTTGGCTTTAGGCACAGTAAGATACAAAAGTATCACTGCAACACATGTTAAGTGTTCAGTCTATGGCGGGGGGAGGGCACGAGAAGATGGGGTGATTAAAGATTAATGTCCCGGCGTAAGGGATCGGTGGGGTTCAGGTGAAGGTGGGGCTTTCCATACCAGCAGGTCTCAAGCAACTTTGAGACAGGAAAAGCCCACAGGATGGAGAGCTCTCTTTCAGACTACAGGTTAGGAGCTCAATGTGTACTATCAGAGTTAGAGAAGTGACACAGGTAAAAGTGCAAAAATAAAAAGACACAATTAATGTCAGATTTAATAAGCATTGAGCAAAGCGGTGAATATTCTGTTTTATTCATAGAAACTCAGGTTGAATCGTGGTTTCCCTTTGATGTTTTGATTTTTAATACATTTAAAAATAAAAACTAAATGCACTGACTCCACCGATCATCAGAGAATCAGACTGAGGCACATCTGCAGTCCCTTCTTGGACTGTGTACATGTGTTGAAAGTTTAGGCTAAAACACAAATGTTGAAGTTGACATGCTGATCATTTATTTCTTCTCAATATGAATCCCTTGGTGGACATACCAGTGAACACGTACTAAAGTATTAACCCAAGTCAGTGTTGATAGTTAAAGCTTCATGCATCATTCCAGAGACCTAACTTGCCTTTTTGAACAGTTTTGCCAGTGACACGCATGTACTTTAAAACATAATTAAAATTTCTGGGTCTTGCCTTTGTGACAGGATAATTATTACATTTAAAGTATGTCTTGCTCCTATGCTCTGTGTGAAACGCATGTCTGCAGCACCCCACCCCCAGCATCGTGCTATCTGGGTAGCTGTTCCCAATGTTCTCCTCGCTCCCCTTTTTGCTCTCTTCCTTTCCGCAAGAGACTTAAATAACAGAGATGAAAGGTTTTCTTGTAATTTAGGAAGTATAATTATCTTTTTTTATAGAAGTGTTTTTGGAGTTGTGCAACATACCAGGTTGTCTGAGTTAATTGGGAACAAGACCGTGCAGTATTCATTTAAGTTGTGGCGATTCAGTTACAGATGCAACTTATTTTTACTCATGTTAGAGTAAGAATATCTATGTGAACTTAAGTCTGTCTGTGCAGTGTGCAGTAACTCAAAGAATTAAAAGTGGCCACTTTTTCTTTTTTATAGTTAATAAGCATTAAAACAACACATTGAAATGTACTTAAAGATTTAATTTGTCCCAGTATTGTAGCATGAGCATGTTTGTTCTATTAAAAGATGATAATGATATAACAATTAGAATATATTGTTTCCAGTCACCTTGTGACCAAGCTGACTGGAAAGGTCAGGTTTTTGCATTTAGATAGGGGATTTCTGTAGAAACTATAAGGTGCATATTCTTAACAATATATCTGATACATCTATAGAAATAAATGCTATTCCTATGGCACTTTGACATTATAACTATTTAAAAATCGAGCTTGTTTGCACTCTGCGTTGCTTGCGCTAAACTTTTGCATGGAAACTCTGAGGATTGTTGATGCAACAAAGTCAGTCTTAGGTGTGTATTTCAACTAGGGCTGGGCGATATGCCAAAAATATTATCACGATATATTTTTCCCATATTGATCGATATCGATATATATCATAGTGTTTAATAATGATGCCAGTTTGAAAAGTAACCTGCCCCCATCTGGCCGCTAACTGAGAGGTCGACAACGAGCTTCTCCCACAAGCCATCTGCCTGCCTAGGGCTGGACACAGTATAGAAAAATAATGGAAATATTGAAAAATATAGAAAATATA
>JAVQJG010021527.1:0-13683 GCA_036024015.1 Craterocephalus amniculus
TCTGCTCTCCAAAGCCTATGATGCGGCGGCACGCATGGGACTAGGGATGCAAATTATCGTGTAATTCATTAATCGATAGTTGTTTCATCTTATCGATCGATGATCGATTAATTGATAAGCGGCAATTTTTCTGAGAAGCTGAATTTCCCTCTGAATTGATTCGTTCCTTTCTATGAAAATGCCATCTTCCCTATGAAAGAGAAAATGCAAATATCCTTTAACAAAATATTTATTCTTAGTAGCAGGGAAAAACATTCACAAATTGAACAATGCAATTACAAGGTTGTTTTAAGAATACTTGAAACATGAAAATAAATATTAGTGCACCTTCATAAATCTCCATCCTGATTAGAAGATCTGAAAAAAAAAAAAGCTAATCAGAATTTTCACAAATAGAATAAAGTTTTCACAAATCACAAACTTTGTTTTTATTAATCTACATCCTGATTAGAACATTTGAGTCCAGATTTGAATAGTTTAAGTATTATATTTTTTAAATGGGACCATGCATAAATCGGGTTAAGTCTAAGAAATCCAGTGGAATTGCCCTTTACGCATTTGGCGAATCGGAGGCTAACTTCAGCCTCGTCGTTGTCTTCGTCCTGGTGTAGCTTGCTTCCCATCCACACGGGTGGTTATTGATGTTCTAGAGGGAATATCGTATCCTGGCTCGATGTATTTTATTACTTCTCTAAATCCCTGTCCGTCAACAACATTGTAATGTCCAATATCTGCTGGGTTATATCCTCTGCCTTAGTGGAGTCACTGTGCAGGTTTCCATTTACCTCGGAACTGGGGACGCCCAGTCCTGGGGTGGGAACGCCCGAGTTGAGAGCGGAAAAATAATAAGGCAGCTTCCACATTAAATGCATTTCTCAGTTAAAACTGTTGTTGTAAACCAGGAAAGCGACTAAAACCGACCTGCAGACGTTGTTTCTAAGCAGCATCAGCTTTTTTACTACATCCTCAAAAATGAAACGGACGTTTCTAAACAAAGTGCCGTTGAGAAGAGCCGCACAGCTGTTTGCCTGGTTGGTCTCGGTAGGTGACAGCAGCGCCCTAGTTCATGAAAAAAGTGAATTACACTACGGCAGCATCTTCCTACATTTATCTCCTACAACACTACGAGTACGGCTGATTTAATGCAACAGAAACCGGTCATTGTGATTGGTGATTGCAGGCTGAGACTCACTCCATGCAGCACAGCTGAATGCTCCGTATTGAGGTGATAATTTAGCGACGTTGTGGAGTTATTGTACTTCAAAATGCTGAAACAGATTGTGCATTTGGTATCTTTGCCGTCATTAACCAACTTAAATTGGTTCCATACCAGTCTCTGTTTGGTCCTCTTCATCCTGCCAGTTTACCGGTTCTAGTTTGTTTATCAGAGGGGAGCTTCTTCTTTGTTCCCGCATGCGCGTCAAGGACGTCGCGCGTCTAGCGCGCCCCCATGCAGGCTGGCGGGGAATTACGGGTTCAAAATGCAATTAATTGCAATCATTTATTTTAATTGAGTAATTTCTTATCGACAATAATCGATTAATTGTTTGCATCCCTAATTTTAACCGATTATTTGTCTTAAAGTAAATGGATAGAAAAGGCTACAGAACCTCTGCCTGGACTTAGGTGGCTGCTCTCTGTAAACTACATTGTAAAAATGTTTTGAAACATTTCTTTCATTTGAGACGCAGGGAGAAACGTAGAGTTAGGTTTTTGACTTCCACCTGTCCTTCAGCAGAATAGCTGCTGGTTGATACATAAGCGATACTGGAACAGTGGAAATAAAGAAACTGAAATTAGAAATGTTCTATCAAAGAAGACGTTCAGCGAATGATTAATGTCATTTAACTGACATTTACCTTTACTTTTGCAAACAAAGTTGGTGTTTCATTCTGCAGGGAAACCCTGCAGGCGGTCACACATTCAAAATATTTTCTATGTTCATTGCAACTTTTCATGATGAGCCATATTTCACAATAACACCAAGATTTGTTTTTCAGTAATCCTAGAGATGTGGCTTAATCTGCACGTTTGGAAGGAATAACTTAATCTTTTTGTGTTTTATTCAATTAAAAATTTTAAGAATAGAACGTAGATTCAATGAAATTTCTGAATGAAAAAGGAACAGCAAGACGTAAAAACCTTTCCACCCAGCCGTGAATTCAACACAAGATTATCAACAGAGTACTTTTTATCTGGCAAAATCAGCTTCTTATCACAAAAATATTACTAGTATTGGGTATTTATGCCATCGTCAACTTTTTTAGTTCTACTTAACTATGCCTCTGCCATGATGTCCCACTCGAATCCCCCCCTGCACTCACACCGACCAAAAACAAAGAAACACAAGCTGTAACACGCAGATGTTTTCTAGATTTGTTTTCGTTTTGTGCACAAGTTGAGCAGATCTGTTGACCTGGTTCAGGTATAGTCTTTTATGGAAAGAGACTACATAATTGTGGCATTAATGGGCCTGGCAGTTAATCTAAAATTAATTGAAACCGATATCCAGAACCAATAATAAATGTAATCTTGCTCATTTCAATTATTTCTCTTAAATATATGTAAAAAAATATTCATGAATTGACCATATATAATTAAATGACGTGCACTTCTTTACACTTCTTTTAAAATCAATGGCTCCTCTTCTGTCATGAAAATATTGGCAACATGAACTTTCACTAAGCTACGAGGGCTAAAAATAAAACGGTCCTGAAAAGATTGCTAATTAATTATAATAGAGGTAGTATGTTCAATTAATTGTGATATTGATTTGAGGGGGATATTTCTTACCGTACAGTCCCTTAAATGCAACACTTTGGCATTTTGAAGAGCAGTACTGCCCCCCCTCTTGCTCAGATACCACATCAGCATGGAAAATATCAGATGAGATGGGCTGATACTGCAAGTTAGCAGAAAACGACACAGATACAGTCTGATAAATATCAGGTACCACCAATAAACTTTTTTTTTTGTTTCTTTTTAAAATTTTGATCACTCTTTGGAGTCCTGATCAGAAAACGAACATACAAAAATCACAAACGGGGAGATGCTGTGGGGATTCTTTGACACTGAAATGGTTGCGGACTGTTAAGAAAGTGCAGTTTATTTCTGCATGCGTGTGTGTTCATCATGCTTGCTCTCGATCCGTGTGCATGCTGGCAAGTGTCTGCAAATTTGCTTGCATTTTGGCTTTTTGGTGCCTGCATGTGTGTGTCTAAGTGTGTGTGTTGTAGGAGCGTAAGAAAATATCACAATATTTTGTGTCACAATATTGTGATAGATATTGCTGGTTTCCTGCCAATACACATCACTGGTATGTTGGGTAGCTGTACTTGGAGGTTTTTGTTGTTGGTCGTCAGAATACATTGAATCTGATCGTAACTGTAACACCTGTACTATGACTGATACACCTTATAATCACACTCCTACTGATTTTCACAAAACTTTCAAGCAGAGCCTGCCAGCTATGTGTCCTGTTATGAATCAGAGAAATTGTGATGAATCTCATCGCGTCATCTATTTATTGCCTAATAATATCACAAGCAATGACAATACCGTGCATGACACACACTGATGTAAGAGTCTTTGCTCTTTTCCTGTGTAGGCTGGTGCATGATAGTATAAGCGTTTCCTTTGATTGTGCGGGTACTTTTGTACCACTGTACACCCTCATAGACAGCTGCAATGGAAAACAACTTTCACACTGAATATGTATTTTCCACTACGAATTGAAGTGTATGCCGTTTCTTTCCAAGAGTAGGAGTTGTGTTAAACATGAAGTAAGGACCCGGGGACTTTTTGCTTAGCTAAGCCTGAATGTGTAGCGTTGCCCAGCAACCTCACAACAAGGACAAGCCTCCAAGCCCAGTGGGCCAAGGGATAGCCCAGCACAAAGCCACTGGCAAACACTGGTTGCTTTCATATTGTGGTAGCTTTACAGGAACATATCAGTGACAAAGTTGCTCCTAATTAAAGTAGAATTTCGCTTTTTTTTTAAACCTGGGGTCTGTTTTCATCTTTCCTTTCATCCATGTGAGTGATGGAGAAAAGAATTTTCAAGATCGCTCCAGTATTTAGCATGGCAGGCAGCTAGCAGCACAGCTAATGATAAGTATCGGGTAACTGCTCTGCGTCTAAGTTCGCCCTAAAAACGTGCTTTTTTTCCACACTGAAATGCTCTGATAGTCTCAACAAGTGTCCGATAACGTACTACAGAGGAGAAATGAACAAAAGTATTTATATTACCTGGCGATTGCTATGTTTTGGTGTCTCTGGCCGAAACAGATACTTTCCTTCATTTCTCCACTCTGTTACATTGTCGGACACGCGTTGGGACTATCAGAGCACTTCAGAGTGAAAAAAAACCACATTTAGGGCGAACTTACGCAGGAACGGTTGTCCAATACAATTTGTCCTTGGGAGTCAGATTTTCCGAATTCTGAGTATGAAATACAATCCGAACACTTTGAAGTCGGAAGTTCGACTCGGAAAATCAGGATAGTTTCATCAACCCTGACTTCACCTAGTAAAGATGGCTTCCCAACTAATCAATGGTGACTGAAACCAAAATTAAAAAGATTTATGTTTAAACGGTTTTGTTTAACTGCACATAAATTATAGGGCTGGATGATTATGGAAAAAATAATAATCACAATTATTTTGATTGATATTGAAATCACGATTAATGTACACGATTATTCATCGACTAAAAAAAAAAAGTGTTTACTTAACCACCAAAGCTCAACATAAAACATTAATAAAAAAAAAACAACTGGAAATGAATTAGAAATAATTAAAGCAGTAAAATAATAATATATCAAAATAACAATAGCAATAAAAAAAATGATACCTACTCTTTATGCATTCCTGTTACATACATGTAACATTAATCTGTTTTCTTTGATTACAGTGTTTTTATGATTGTGAGAAGGCAATATTGTAATCACGATTAAAATTCGATTAATTGTCCAGCCTTAATAAATTAGAGTTAAACGTAGTAATAGTACCAATTTTGCAAGTTTTCTGTCTTGGTCAACCCGAATGCTCTCAACTTTGTGTCGTCGTTCCCAGTTTCGACCTCCGAGACAAATCGAACACAGCATTAATTCTGGCGCTATCTTGAAAATTACTTTCTCCATCACTCACATGTCTGAAAGGAAAGATGGAAATAGACCCCAGGTTCAAAACAAGCAAAATTCTCCTTTAATGTTTTGATGTTCTCCAACCTTTTCAGCAGAAACGTAAGAAAATAATTATGTTTCTACACCCTGTGCTCGAAGATTAGCTTAATGTTCGTATCTTTGTGTAACTTGAACGAGTAGTGGTGAGAAACCACTGCTCGTGGCTTCGAGTCTGTTTATCTGTATAGTCATGTGTACATCCACACAGGACACGCAATCTGCTCGTGCTGATGTGTTGTGACAAGCAGCTGACATAAAAGCAAATATGCTCACACAGAGAGCCATCGTTCCAGATGCAGCAGCTCCCGGTGACGGTGGTGCAACCCCGCTGGGGTCATCGTCCCCTGTCATGGTAGATCACATGAAATTAAGAAGGCAGGAGGTTGACAGGAAGAGCATGCAACCCAAGTCAGCGGTATATGATACTCAGCTAAATATAAAGAGCTGAAACCACTGGCATGACACAGAAACTGAAAGAAAGTCGGACATTTTCAGACAGTTCAAATGGTGTGAAAGAGAAGCCATTAGGGTGTTCATCACGAGACATGAATGTAAATAGAGACTGAATAGGTCATGTGAACTTGAGCAGCGTGTCACAGAGGGAGGGAAGACACGCAGTCAGATCGAAGAGCATCTTAACGAACAAATATTTTTTTATGCTGGTGAGTTGGAGAGACATAACTGTTTCTAGCCACTCATGAGTGTTTCTGGTCAGGATTATTGACGATGGAACGATAAAAGTGCTGAGCCAGCTCGTTCTGACTAGATGGAGCTACCGTTTGTTTGTTGGGTGGTTAGTTGTGCTGATTCTGCTTTTAATGGTTTCTGAGGTTTTTACTGGAAATTTGAATAGGAAACACAAAAGATAGCAAACATTTTCAGACTGTTTTCCCCACTTCTGTTTTCACATTTTGTTTCACTTCATCATAGCCTGTGTTTTCGTGTCGTATATTTTCTATGCAGTAGGAATGAGTCTGCTGTTTGCTGGCTGATTGACATTCTTTTGTTATGAAGCACAGCTCGTCGCTGCCTTACCGTACCCGTACAGGCTTGTGTTGCTCCCGGGCTTTCCTCGCTGAGCTGTTTAAAGCAATAATACAACATTTCACACGACACACAGGTTAATTGTACCTCTTAAAGATTTTCTCATGACCTAAAGCAGATGCCACGTAGCAAGCTTCCCCACCTCTTATTTCTCTCACTCATCCTTTGACCCTGTGTGCTGTGCCTTTGCTTGTTGCAGACCCTGGCAGGAGCGTGATGAGCGCGCGCTTCCGCTTGCCTGCTGGCAGATCCTACAATGTCCGGGCGACTGAGCTGGAGCGAGACAGGCAGCACACACAGGTTGTGTGCAACGTTTTGCTGCTGGACAACACTGTCCAGGCGTTCAAAGTCAGCGTAAGTACTCATCTGTCTTTCAAGTGTCTCAAAAGCCGATGTTTTAAGGGCTAACACTGATAATCTGGTAATTTTTTCTCTGTTTATTCTTGTACACACACAGACCCCATTTTATTTCATCACTGGTTTGGTTTCATTTCTTTATTTTGTTAATTTTATTCATTTTCTTTAATTTATTTAATTGTTAAAATATATATTTAATTTTCCTGTCTTTTTAGCCCAATTTCTATTTATTATTCTATTTCTATTATATATCTTCTTAATTCTACACTTATTTGCTCATTTTCCTGTCTGTCTTTTTATTCTTGTTTTTTTTTTTTGTTGCTGTTTTCCTTTGTCTCATTCTTTTTAAGTTTAATTTGATCTTATCACTTTCATTTATTTATTTATTTAGTATTCATTTTATTTTTTTCATTTTTTTCATCTTGCTTTCTTTCATTCTTTTTAATTTTTGACAGTCAGTACACAAAGCCTCTTCAGTCTGGCTCACATTTTTCACTTTTAAGACTTTTTACAGACCAAAAAAGTGGACTTGTATTGTCCTGAAATCATGGAGCAAGCCTTCAGATCCATCATTGTTTTACCCTAAACTAACCCCACCACTTATTGCTCCCCCTCCTTCCTCTCACAAGCCCTCCTCCACTTATTCCAATACTTTAAATTTCCTACTTAAACCCACCAAATGAGTGAAGAGTCGGTGGGGGAAAGCCTCTGTCTGTCTGTACGCCTTCACCAGCAGAGAAGTGAAACACAGCCTACAAACTGACTTTTTGTTTCTAATATTTTCTGATCATAAATGTGCTTTGTACGATTCTGCTCTCAGGTCTTGACCTCAAGTCTTTATCTTGCTTTACAAGATGTCAGTCACTCGCAGGAACACATTAAAAGGTGTGAAAGACAACAAGTGTATGCGTGTGTGTTGTGCGCGCTCCAAACCAGGTGACACATCAGCTTGTGACTGACGTTAAGGCTGTCAGTCACCTCTCTCTTCTGCTTCATGCATCTTGCTGTCATCGTGTGTTTGATCAGACGTATGACACCATGGAGCGGGAAATTCCCTTTGTGAGTCAGAGAAAAGAAGAAAAAACCAACTCCTAATAACTTTGTTTTTTGACAGACCGCATCCTGTTACAGCTAAACCCTGCGTGTGAGCATTTTCAATGGCCACATTTACAGGAGTTTTAATTCCCCATTAATTTGGAATGAAGTTAATTTAATTCAGAATTAATAGTTCTTAATTAGATAATTTGGAATTTAAATATTCTCCTTCGGGTTTACGTGGAAGACAAGTTTTCTTAACAAACTGATTGATCCAATTTAAATCTCTGTAACGACACACTACACAAGGGTTTTATTTTAGTCTGAACGGTCACAGTGGACGGCGCTTTTTTTCTTTTTCCAAATCCACGGACCACGTGTGTCCCAAACCGTGGAGAGGTTTCCGTACGGATCACGGATCAACCGTAATCCGTTGCACCGCTAATCTTAACAAATCCTGGATTTGATGTCAGATGTGTGTCACATCATTCCTGGTTTTGACACGTCTGAGAAGTGCTGATGTTGTTGCAGCATCTTTCAGAGCAATCCTCATCTTTTCCTGCTTAATACAGGATTCACTTGCTCAACAGTCTGTGGTTATGCGGTTGCTCTTACATCTTTCAGCAGTACAGACTTGTGTGCGCACACACACACACACACACACACACACACACACACTGAGTGTATAAAGCCACTCTGTTGTACAGAATTAGGTCTGGCTTTGTCCTGCTGAAATAACCACAGACCTCCTGGGGAAACACGAGGCCTTGATGCTACCAGACTTCTCTTAAGTAACAACATGCAGCTTCACACATCGTAAAGTCACTTATTCACCCAAAGAAGCCACAGATCCGGCTCTGCTATCTGGTCCTGATCACAGCTCGGATGTTTTGTCTCATGTTTAGCACACAGAACACCACATCTTTTCTTTTTTCTGAAAGGAGGCTAAAACATGGACACGAGTGTTTCTGTGTACCTGAGATGAGCTCATATTCAGAGAAGTGAGCAGGGGTGATAAAGCTTCCTCCGTGTGTAATCGGTTTCAGGTCACTTTTCTAGATGCAGAAGTAGGCTGCTTTGTGAAACGGTGGTTTTCCACGGCACTCCTTAGGCCTCGTGGATGCATTCGTCATGGATGGACCGTTTGTCATGCAGTGCTGAAGTTTTTTTTAAGAACATCTAATAATTGTTTCTGTCTTTGACCTGTAAATTTTGCCAGACATCCTGGTTCTTTTAACCATATTAT
Source organism: Craterocephalus amniculus (assembly GCA_036024015.1). NCBI lineage: Eukaryota > Metazoa > Chordata > Actinopteri > Atheriniformes > Atherinidae > Craterocephalus > Craterocephalus amniculus. The sequence continues at coordinate 8,866 of JAVQJG010021527.1, forward strand.
TCTCTGTAACAATGGCTCAGTTTGACTCAAAGTTAGGAGCCGTGACCCATCTTTGCTCAGAGAAGACTTAAGGTTTTAATGGATTTTTTTTTTATACCCAATCCTGACACCCTCACCTGTTGCTAATTAATCTGCTTGTTGAATCGTCTGTGAACTTTAACCCCTCTCTCACAGATTGGACAATTTCTCTTTCATCAGCTCTTTTTATTCGGCTTCAGTTGAGTCAAGTCAGATGGACTGGATTTAGTTTTTGGACAAAGTTTTTGCTCCCATTCAGAAGAGTTTGTTCAGTTCTGGAGATAGTGTGAGATTTCACTGAAGTAGCCTGTGCAGCCCCGGATGTTTTATAGTCTGCGACCGTAACCGGGTCGCGAGTCACTTGAAGTCTTATCAGAGAGATCATTGTTTGTCGTTTCACTGGAGGCAAGTGTGAAAAGATGTTATTGATCTCCTTGGGTAGCTGGAAGGACGTTATTGTAGGTGGGGGAGAGGTGATGTCCCTGTCCTCGTTTAGGGGAAGCTTTCACTACTTTGACATAGATGTCCTCTTTTCTGCTCAAAACACTTGTCCCCTCTGTCCAAGATTTGATCATTTTGGTCCTCACAGTGTCTTTAAAACATGACAGTCCTGGCCTGATGAGTTTGCTCTCCTGTGTTGAACCACTGGTCTGTTTACTGGTTTACTGGATTCTCCAGTGTAGATCTCAGTGCACTAAACTGCATAATCGAGGTTGCTTTCTTTTTTGTAAGAGTATGAGATTGGGTCCTTGGCATTATCTAGTTTCTGTCTAAGGCGTTTGTATAGCACATTTCATGGACATGAAAATTCCAGGTGCTTTACATACAAAGATTTGGAAACATTACAGCTAGGTGCAGAAAGCTATAAAAAGAATTAAAAACAGAAGTAAAATCACAAAATAAAAAGAAAGAAACCCTATAAGAGAGAAAAAAGGCTGCAAATAGTTTTTAAAGCTGATTTAAGTTTCTCTAATGTTGTGACTGAGTTTGAAAAAATGTGTTTATGTTGTTAAAAATCCCTTTGAGCTCGTCAGATGTTCCAGCCTCGCCTTCCCTCTCCTTCCTCTTTTCATGCGCTCCCTCTGTCCGTGGTGCTCCTGGGTCCAGCCCGGTCTTCTCTTTCCTTTATACTTTTGTTGGTCACCCTTAAAGGTTTCATGCAAGTGACCAATTATGAACTAAAGTTTTTTGGTGCATTTTACAAAACGCCCTACTTATATGGAAGTAAGGTTAGCATCAGACCTTTCTGCTGTGTTCCCCCCCTTTTCCCGTCTCCGTGCACGTAGCTGAATGAATGACTCGGCCTCAGTCAGTGTCATTGACCAGACTCCCACTGCAGCCACTTCCTGGAAAGACAAGCCATCCCGAGAGCAACAATACCTCTATTGATCCTCTCTGGCCGACTGGCCCTGATTCTAGTCGAGTGAAAATCCAGAAGCGGTCATGTACTGCCATGGAAACCAAGGAGCTTGTGTGCACACGAGGGCTTGTATTAATGAGCATATGGTGGGAAGTCTTTAGCTGCAATAATGCCAGTATTAAGCAGAAAGTGTTGCAGCTCGAAGCCCAAGAATTTATTAGAAATAATAATCTAAAAAAAAAGAAAAAGGCCAGCACTCAAAATATCCGCTCCGCCAGTACAAAAGCGAGGTCAGAGGCAGAGTGGATTCAGATTATATACAGAGGTAACCATAGTAACTGCTGCATGCCACAGGTGCACCCTGACATCCGGGAGACCTATTTATTGATTAAAATAGTTCCTATTAAAGAGCAAAAGAGTTGAAGACAGTTACAAAATAGGCTGAAAGAGCTGCAGTTTGCTGAAACCTCTTTACTGCAGTGACAGCATCCAGAGCATAGAGAATCATAGTTAATCTATTTTAAGAAGATTTATTGTAAAACACGTTTTGGGCACCATGGAAACGCATCACTTTACATCACAGCTTGATTTATATAAGATGTTTTGTAAGAGAGATGATTTCTTGTGAAAAATGCATGTATTGATTGATCTTAGTGAGGAGATGCAACAGTAGGATCTTGCATATTTGGCCCAGTTGTATCACATCTCCCATTAAAACTGCATTTGTGTGTTGGCTGCTGTGTTTCTTCACAGTCTGGTTACCTGTGATAATCCTTTAATTCTGGACCAGAATAACCAATCATGTGCCATAATTGCTAGACCTGACCCAAACAAAATGGAAAATATGCAGCTAATGTTTCTAATATCTTCTGAGTAGTGTTGGGTAACACTCTGTCTTCGATGGGATGTGGAAGCATGATGAAGATCCGGTAATGGCTTGTATTCAGTCACTTGACTTTTGCAGGCTCATGTACCTCCAGCAAACAAAGTGGTGGTCAAACAAAGCAACAAGAATAATGTGCAAGGAAGATGCAAGACCCTGTCTGAGTATTTTCTCAGTTTTAGATGCAAAGTCACACTCTTTTGGGTGGAGCTACCTGATAGCATAAATCCACATTTATTATCCAAGAGTGTTTCATTTGTCTTGCTTTAACTTTGTGTTGCAGAAATTCTGTACAGGTCCTGGACTTCTTGGCCATAGTTTCAGATGATGAAAAAATTCAGCAAGGCCAGAAATTGTCTTTGGCCATTAAAAAGAAGGTGAAATCAAACATATTTCATGGTAGACGTCACAGTTTTGTTCATTTAGTTTTGATTTATCGCTACATGTAGGCTGTCCCAGCATACGGTAAAAGGCCATTAAATTAAAAATTATGGAGTTTTTTTCTGCTTTCAGAGTTTTTTTCCCTCACTTCATGGCTGTTTCTTACTTTGAAGTATCAGTATCCATTGATTAAAGTTACCAAACAAACTTTAGTCGTACATTTTATTCATGTTGAACCATAAATAAAATCAGCTCAGATCCATATTTTAGTCATGTTCATATTTTGCCTGGAATCTCCAGAAAGGATGTGTGAGCAGTAGTTTGGAGCAACAACCAGGCACTTCTTCCCCCCCTCTAACCTGTGGGGGAACTAATGTTTGTAGTAATACTATTTCATTTTGGCTTCAAACATCCTTGACCAGGCCTTTTCTGTTCTTTGGTCCATAAAAACCAAACACCAGCCTTTAAACCCGACAAGTTAATCTCACACACATAAACGGTGGCTAAAAGGCTGCTGACTCATATCTGTTGTTTACCCAAACACAAGGCATTTTCCAAGAATCAGGAATAGTTAGAGCACAGACATCATCCTATACAATAAGTTCGATTGATCTCCACTTTTTACTTCAGAAATGATGTAAGCGAAAAGATTCCTCCGCTTCTATGCAGATATGCTTATTACAAAAGCTGTGTCCCTTGGCCAGTAGCACACTTTGGTTGAATGCAAGCGGCAACCTTCCGCTAAAAAAGTGATTCCCATGCGGAAGTGCAAAAAATTGCAGTTCCCTCTTCATCCGCTAGGTGCTGGCTGCAAAACAGAGCAATTTCCCATTGGGCCCCATGTTAAAAAGGCCAACTTTACAGCAGATTTAAATATGTTTACAGCCTGGTTCAAAAAAACCTTTTAGGATTAAAATATCAGGTTTACCTTCATGACAACTGTGGGGGAAGTGGAAAAATTCTAGCTCCTCCGTTTAGATGTTATTTAATCCTAAAGTTCCTCATTAGTTGTGGGCGTGTCCTTTTGATTGACAGGTGCCAGATATCCGGGAAAACGAGGCCTAGCGTAGCACAACTGCGGTTTTTAGCCGCTAACAGCGCTTCATATCTTTAACTCGCCTTCCTCCGTTGGATGCTTAGCTCCCGTTAGCTGTGGGTTAGCACTATTAGCAAGTAGCTCGGAATTTAATGGCTGTCAATCATCCCTCCCCGCGCTCTCAGCCCCCCTCTCCGCGCCTCGTTGTCGGCCATTTATGGGCTTTCCGGCAGTAACGAGACTCGTGACGTTGCCAAGATGGCGGAGGAAGGAAACGCCCAATGTGCATCACTTCAGCTCAATAGAATCCTATGGGTCACGTGTTTTAAGGGTTTGTCCATTCTTTTTACAGTCTATGGGTCAAACAGTCGGCTGTAGTTGCAATGGTTACAGGTGCTGTGGAGGCATGTGACGCCACCGAACATATGAAGGTTATGATGAGTTAGCTTGTTGTTTTCCTTTATAATGAGATGAAGTTTGTCCAGCAAGGTTTTAGCTTTGGAGGCAGATTTTCTTAGCAATCTTTTTCTCCTTTTGGGGATTGTTTACTGTATGTGTCTGTTCTTCATTGTCAGAAGTCTGAATTGTTTTCAGATAAATTAACTCTTTATTTTGTTGTAGGCGAAGTGTAGGCCCTGCTCCACAGAGTTAGCTTACATCAATAGCATCTCAGCGATGCTGCTGTCCTAAGACAAATGGCCCTGCAGCAAAGACACTACACAAAGTTAAACAATAAAAAATGTCTGAACAAAACAATTTTAGCCTATTATTTCATATAATTGAACACTTTAGTGAAAAAAAAATGCAAATTTTAAGTTTAAATACTTTGACTCTGATTTATATTTTACATACCAGCTAATTCTAGCCTTTTCACAAACAAGGTTTTAAGCAAACAACTGAACTCATCTAACAAAATTACACAATGATGAGATCATATTTTCAGTAAATAAGAGGAAATATTTCACAGGCTGATGTTGGGTTTGCAGCATGTGAGCATTTCCATCTTATTTCCATTTTGTGTACTGATTTTAGAACCACAGCAGAGTTCACTGCTGAGTGTCATTGCAGTCTTGAGTGATGTGGCCATACACTCCCTGAGATATCATCCCATCACTCGTCTATGGTCATTACTGCAACTTA
>JAVQJG010021528.1:0-19623 GCA_036024015.1 Craterocephalus amniculus
GTGTGGGAGGGGGGCGGGGCTTGGTGGGGGAGCGTGCCTCAGTGTGTGTTTGTGATTGGTTTGGAGGACGTTACGACTTAGTATCAAGCCACATGATAGGCTGTAATGAAAAAAGAAGAATGTTTTGTCTATCGAATTTATATCGACCCTCTTTTTTTCCCTATCGCACACGCGTCTATTTTCGATATATATCGTTATCGAATTATCGCCCAGCCCTATCTGGCATGAATATCGAGATATAGAATTTTGTGCACATCGTTCAACCCCAGCTTTAACCCACAAGACTAAAACCTATGCAAGGTAGGGGGATTGACTTAGTATCTCTACAATGACCGACTGAGACACATTACATTTTAATTATGCTAGTGTGTGCTGTTGTCATTCTAATAGATATTTACCTTTGCCGAAGCGGTGGGCAACTTGTGTCTCTGTGGTCTTAAAATGGTTACAGTCAATGTTAGCACTGTCAAGGAATCTGTTCACTTCTACAATTCATTGATTTATTGCACTTAACACATTTATTTCCATGAAATCATTAATGTCACATTGACGTACACAACCTGTTTCACGTAATGTAAACAAACGCATTACTACTCGGTAATGTTAACTTAGCCATCCGGGCGCATTCGTTTCAGATGCTCACACCTGACTTTTGTGCTGCCGTGGTGTGCCAACTTTGCATGGCAGACTGCACATTTACCCGTTTTGAAGCTTTAACTTGAAATATTCCCAAACTTTGGAAAGACAGGGTCTCGACTTTTATCACACTGTTTCTGTTGTTCTTCTTTGGTTAAACGCAGAGGCTTCACACCAGTTCCTGTGGTGTGTTGCAGTCATTTGCGTAGTGTGCTGTCTGAAAAGCCATGGTTGGTAAAGACAGTGTTATGCTGTGTTCAGACAAAAAAGCGGCAAGAGCGTCAGGTTTAAATGTAAAGTCTATGTAAACGCGTCAAGCGGTTGAGTAGCGTGTTTTGAGCGTCGGCCACTCACGACACGCGTCAAGAGTGGCCAACGCTTGAAACTCTAAATATGTCAAGCTACAAAGTAGCGTGGAAAGGCTGTTCTCATCATTTAACAAAAGACAAATGGAGGTGACCTTGACAGGAACATAAAGGACCGTGTGGAGCAAATAAATAAAGCCAAGCATTACAATCACCATTGTAGACAAACTAAAAAAAAAAACCTGGTCCTGCTGAAGCGTGTCAGCATCTGATCTACGAGCGTTCAGCGTCCAACTTTGAGCGGCGAGAACGTCTTGCCACTTTTGGTCTGAACATGCCACGAGGATGCCTGGCGTACTATGTTTATTGACGTGTTGACAGTGAAACTTCAAATGATGAATCTTCACTCTCGACGAATTGTTTCACCTCCAATTAAATTATGCATTCAAGACCAGCATTTTACAACATAAATTTGCCTGAAATTTGTTCTTAGCATTTGAAGTTATGCAGTCTTTGTAAATATACTAAAATATTAAGATATTTTTACATGTAATTTTTTTTTCTTTTATTGATCCCAGAATAAGCAGATTTGACCAACCGCCACAAGGTTTTGATGGTCCCCCAAGGTTTAATCAACCACAGCAGCACTTTGATGGTCCTCCAAGGTCAGACCAGCCACAGCAGCGTTTTGACGGGCCTCCAAGGTTTGAGCAATTACAGCAGCGCTTTGATGGCCCTGAAAGGTTTAACCAACCACAGCAGCGTTTTGATGCGCCCCCTCGATTTGACCAACCAAGGCAGCGTTTTGATGGTCCGTCCAGATTTGATCAGCCACGGCAACGCTTTGATGGGCCTCCCAGATTTGACCAACCACGGCAGCGCTTTGATGGTCCCCCTAGATTTGACCAACCACACCAACGCTTTGATGGTCCCCCCAGATTTGACCAACCTCGATTTGGACCGCAACCTAGATTTGAATCCTTAAGAGCCCCTGGCCCTTCACCTCGTATTGAATCTCCCGGAGTGCCTCATCCAAAACAGCAGCAAGGTCCTCATCCTAAGTCAGAGCCATCAACTCAGCAACCTCCTAATATTGTCCCCAAGACTCCAGAAAAGACAGCAGGTGAGCCACAGTGTGCTAAAGAAAAAAAGGAACCAGAACTAGATAAGAAGACAAAGGCTGACGACATGACCGATGACAGTCTGCTGGGAACTGAGGGCTTTTTTGTTCAGAATGATCCTATTCCTCAGACATTACCTGCTAGCACAGACTCTGAGAAAAAGGAGGGCGAGATGTCATCTGATGTTACTGAAAAACCTAAACCAGGTAACATTAAGCCTCCTGTGTCTGCTGCCTCTGCTGTGGTTTCAAAGACTCTTGCACAATCTTCCCTTAAACAAGATGGGCCATTGACAGACAGCAAACCACCCCAGATACAAAATCCAGCTGGGATCCAACCACAAAGTTCTGGTCCGATGCAGGCGAGGCCAGAACCTCCAAAGCCTCCCCCTGGAAGGGGACGAGGTCAGCCCTTATTGCATGGCCGTGGCCGTGGACAAATGGGCGCTGGGGAATTCAGGGGACCAAACACTATTCCAGCTGAGGAGGAGATTGGTGACATGCCATTTGATTATAGATCAGCTGAAGACAGTATGGGGATGCCGGAAGAGCAAGAGGGCTACCACTGGCAAGATAATTCATATGAGGAATTTGGTGGGGATGAATCGGAGATGCCTCCTGAAGAAACATGGATGCCAGAAGAACATTACTTTCAAGAGGAAGAATATTATGAAGAACCAGTTGGGCCACATATAGGAAGAGGCAGACCCCCATTGATGAGAGGAGGGCCCCCAGTTGGAAGAGGAGGTCCACCTATGGGCAGAGGGGGACCACCTATGGGGAGAGGAGGTCCACCCATGGGGAGAGGGGGTCCACCCATGGGTAGAGGGGGTCCACCCATGGGCAGAGGAGGTCCACCCATGGGCAGAGGTGGTCCACCCATGGGCAGAGGGGGCCCACCCATGGGAAGAGGAGGCCCTTCCATGGGTAGAGGTGGCCCCCCCATAGGGAGAGGAGGCCCACCAATGGGTCGTGGTGAGCCAATGGACAGGCACTGGGAAGATGCCCAATCAGCTGACTACTCAGAGGAAGGGGAACCTTACTGGGGAGACTGGAGACCTCCAATGAGAGGGATGAGACCCCCATTTCCACCCGGACGCGGTCGCCCTCCACGGGGTCACCCTGGTTTTATGCCCCCTGGGCGTGGACGCCCACCTCACCCAGCACATGGACCCATGGATCATGACCCATTGGAACATGAGATGGACTCTGATGATACTAATGTTGATCCAATGCACGCAATGTACCATGGACATGACCCTTACAGCCATCCAAGGCACTCGGATATAGGAAGAGACAGGCAACGTATACCACCACCACCTCATGAAATGATGGAGGAGCTATCGTATGATGAAGAAAGAGAGCAAGATTGGCCTCCACACCATGGCAGAGGTCCTCCCATGCCACCTCATGAGATGATAGATAGGGGAGGAATGAGAGGGAGACCTCCGGGTCGAGGAAGGGGCATGTGGCGACAAGGTCCAACACATGAAGAATATGAAGGGGAGTATCGTGAGGGTTACTCTGTAGATTATGATCATGGGGAAGATGGGTTTCGCTGGCGTTCAACTCAGGACTATCCTCCTGATGACTATTGTGAAGATGCCAAGTACCTTGATCCTGAGTGGAATAGAGAACGCTCCCTTTCTGAAAGAGACTATCGCCCGCGTATACCACCACCAGAGCACTTAAGAGATGGACAATGGCAAGGAGAAACCAAAAGAAGCCACCCTTATTCATATGATGAACCTAGTAGGGGAAGAGGAGAACTTAGAATTCGTGAATACAGGGATGAACCACCTTACAGGCAGGAAGAGCCACCACATCCAGACTGGAATAGGCCCTCGAGGCTCCCTCCACCATCAGAGAGGGGCTATCCTGATTATCCAGAACATAGACTGCGCTTTGATGAGCGAAGAGAAGATCCGTCTTTGGATATACCTCCACCGCCTACTGCACATGTCGCAGATGTCTCTGAAAGCTCTGCTGAACCAACATCTCAAGGAGCAAGCGGAGCAAATGTACTTGCCCTCTCCCAACGTCAACATGAGATAATCTTGAAAGCTGCTCAAGAGCTTAAACAAATAAGGTATACGTTTTTCATGATCATATATAGCATTTTGTCATATTATTTAAAATATTGTCTATAAATAATAAGTTATACTGATGTCTATAAATCCATCTCATATTCCTGAAAGTGATGCACATTCATTTTACCTGTTTGGATTGTATAGTTGCATTTCTGCCATTCTATTAAAATGTAGCTAAAAGGAATTTGAGTGATTTGATCTTTTTTTTTCTGTGTTTAGAGAACTGCAGGAGTCAAAGACCCCTGGTTCAGAACCACAGCCTGCAACCAGTGAAACCATCCCAGACCTACCTGCTGGTCTTCTTGGTTTGGAGATCCCACCAGATGTTAGGAATGTTCTAAAGGTAAATATAGACATTTATTTATTAGCAAGAATGTATTGTTGTAATAAGCAATGCAATGATTGAACTTGGTAGCATAATGGCCAACAATTTCCCTACAAGAATTAAGTTTGTTTTTTGTAAGATATTCAGTTTCAAAGTTTTGCTTTTTTACATTTATCTCTTTGAGCTTTTAAAATGTTACCTTTAATCTCCCAGGGTATGACTGCTGCTGCACAGACTGCTGTCACTGAATCAGTTTCTTGGGAAAAGAAATCTGTAGATTACACACCATCTCTCTCTACCGCACCCACACTGCCAGTGATTCCCAAGACTGTTGATTACGGACATGGGCATGGTATGAATGGCAAAAATAAACAACTCTACACAACAAGAATACAGGTATTAAAGGTCATTGTTGTTGGTAGGTATTGATTGGAATTTAATGTTTTAGAGCCTGGCGCCACTGTTGAGCGCATTCCTTATGGGGAGAGAATAATCTTGAGGCCTGACCCGCTGCCATCGGACAGGGGCTATGAAAAAGGTTGGTTTCGTATTGGAATCTTTTTCTATCTTTTTATTCTTATTTCACTCTTGAATTTTTCTCAACATTGCTCATCAATACATTTTATTCTCTTAGAACTGCTTGGCCTCAGAGATCCTTACAGCAGAGACCCATATTATGAAAGGCGATCAGACCCCTATATGGAACGCCGGGAGTATAGCAGAGAGAGGGAATTATACAGAGAAAAACCTCCTGATTATGAAAGAGAGCGATTTGAGAGGGAACGCTATATTTCACGTGAGAGAGATGAGAGGTAAGGAGTTTTGTTGAGGGTTTTCCTTTTTTTCCCCTGTCTGTGGTGAAGTGCCTCTTTATATGTAATCTGTTTTTTTGTTTGTTTTTTATTCAAGCACACATGTCTTGGTTGAAGAAAGGTACACTATCATGTATAAGTGTCAGACATTGTGATAATCTTAAGTGTGCTGGTTTGAAAATAGATAGTTTTTTCATGAGAATTAAATGTATTATTATATTCCAGATCTCCCCTGGCTCCTGCTCTGCGCTCAGGATACAGGGATAGAGACAGGGATGTTCGAGACAGGGATCGAAGTGGCAGCCGTGATCCAGATGAACATTACGGAAGACCTGGCTATGACAGACCTCCGTATGAGCGCACCAGCCTTGACCGTATTGGCCCTGAACGTTATAGCTCACCTTACGGTAAGTTGATACTTTCTTTTAATAGATGCACACTCCCTTTATTCTTCTTTTGATTTTTTAATGATCACCACATGTTCAACTTTTAAGGTTGTCAGTGAAATACTGAGTACATGAAAGCAATCTTACCATTTATCACAAAAATTTGAGGAATTAGTGAAATATCTGACTCATCTCATGCAGGGGACAGAAGAGGTTATCCAGAGGACAGAGGGCCTCCCCCTGCAGCACCCCTCCCACCCCCACAACCAGCCCCGAGAGTTGAGAAGAAGCCTGAAATCAAGAATATTGACGATATCCTCAAACCACCTGGCCGATTATCCAGACCAGAGAGGGTAATTCTTTGTTCCGTTGTCTTTATTCATTTAGAAATGTCTAGCACTGAATCCTTAATCAAGTTATATATTTTAATAGATTGTCATCATAATGAGGGGTCTCCCAGGAAGTGGAAAAAGCCACGTTGCCAAGCTCATACGGGTGAGTTAAATCGTCACATTATTCATGTATTTTGCAAAGAAGAAAATGAAAAGATAAAGGCTAATGTTCCACTTTTTCAATACCTAGGACAAGGAAGTTGAATGTGGTGGTGCACCTCCAAGAGTTCTTGTTTTGGATGATTATTTCATGACAGAAGTTGAGAAAACTGAGAAAGACCCAGACACAGGGAAGAGGGTTAAAACCAAGGTAATTCTGACAGAAATTATATGAAAATAAATAGTTTTGATTTATTTTTACAGTTGCCATAAGCAGTGAAATACTCAACTACTGTTTTATAGGTTCTTGAGTACGAGTATGAGCCAGAGATGGAGGACACCTACCGGAGCAGCATGCTTAAAACATTCAAGAAAACTCTGGATGATGGTTTTTTTCCCTTCATCATTATAGACACAGTTAATGAAAGAGTTAAACATTTTGATCAGTTCTGGAGTGCAGCCAAAACGAAAGGCTTTGAGGTGAGTTGTGTTCTTGAGTCTGTCAACTGTCCAACCTTGTATGTCTTTAAAATGGTTTTATCTTGTTTTCTAGGTGTATGTGGCTGAAATCACGGCAGACACTCAGACTTGTTCAAAGAGGAATGTCCATGGACGCACTCTTAAAGATATAACAAAGGTTTATTAGATCATATAACTGATATAAAATATAGTGATGATTGATTGTGACAGTATTTTATGATGTTAAAAATATAAGCATGAGGTTTTCTTTCCTTACTGGATTATTTGCACACAGATGTCCAACCACTGGGAGTCTTCTCCACGTCATATGGTGCGCTTGGATGTCCGGTCCTTGCTTCAGGATGCTGCTATAGAGGAGGTGAGGTTTTCGAGAATAAATGATTCTCAGTATGTTTGTTCATCAGTAACTGAGCTAAACTAGCATATGTTTGAGTTTTTAGGTCGAGATGGAAGACTTTAACCCTGATGATGAGCCAAAGGAACCCAAGAAGGAAGAAGAGGAGGAGGGTGATCTGGTAGGATGCAAAACTTAAACTTAATACCCATTTAGCAGTCAGGTTCATTTTCACTCATTTGTTTCTCATCTGTCACACACTTTTTAATCAGTAGTTTAGCATGAGTTATTTTTGTTATATTATTCATTGATCAGGTGATGTATTTAACTAAAATCAACAACAACAAAAATCCTGTATAGTCTTAAGAAGAAAATAAATCGACCATGATTGAGCTCATGAAACTGCTTTAGGTTAATAGTGACAAGGTACAGCCTTTACAGTCTAAACAAAATGATCAGGATTACTAAGTTATCTATTTAGTTATTCATTTTGGGATTGGTCCATCGCTCAAATGTGAAAGTGCTTTAGCTAATTCAAAGAACTTTGTTCATGGTAGCCAGAATCTTATTATAGCATATTTTGTATAATTGCCACCATATTTGACCTCTTAGTTTAAGATTTTCTTTTCACATCTAAGCAATTTTTTTGTAGAGGGAAAACATTTAATAAAATATCAATTAGTATACATTTAAACAAATAATACATTTATTTAATTTTATAATTTTCCTCATTGTGTAAAAATTTTCTAAATGATACCATTTTGCATCTGAAAACAACCTCTCTAAAGACCAGTGGGGTCAAAACTATAACCTAAAAATTGAGTACCACCTAAATACAGCCAGGGGAGAAAATTGTGGATAAACTCCTCTTTATGTGTAAAATGCACACGGTTTTCGGGTGTGATGTACGTTTCTTCCACTTTGATAGATCTAAAAGGAAAACTATTCACTTTTCACTTATTAACCAAGTGGTTGCACATAAAATTTGTTTTGTAATCCTTAATTTCCAATGCCACTGAAGTTACATCGGATTTGCCTGTAAAGTTTCTCATTGAGGGTTTTCTATTGACTGAAATACCAAAGAGCTTTTAAAAAGAAACACTGATGAAATGCTGTTAACCTTGACGCAGTAATGAAATCACTCAGCAAATAACATCAAATGGTGTTCTTCAATTAGAATCAGTTCCACCATAAGTACAGTCATACTCATTTTTTTGATAGAACCAAAGTAATGACATGTAATTGCTTCCCAAATTTATGTATTGATAAATTAACTTATTTGGAACTTAAACGGGGGAAAAATATTTTCTAATCATGCTTATGTTCCTATCCTAGATGACATACTTGTCTGGCAAAATGAACTTCTAATAAATGTGTCCCAATCATGTTTTACTGATAATGAAGTCAGTGAACTTAATTCACTAAAAGCTTTCTATCCACAATTTAAAACATTTAAAGCTTTTTCATTTTTGTTCCAGATACTTTTAAAAATTTGATTGTTGTGATATTTGCTTTCAAGGATAATGCTTCTACATCATGGACCCAAGGTTTGCAGTCAAACTGGATTGCTGGCATAAGTTGGAACTTCCCATTAAGTGTTTTGATCAAGACAGACTGACTTCATGCAAGGACATGGTTTATATCAAATTTAGAAATTTGGAGGTTAATAGATCAAATCAAATCAAAACCACCAAAAACTTTAAATAGTTGGAACCGGGTTTTCTGAAATCACATGGTAAAAGAATATTGCACTTTGAAATTTGTCTTTGACAGAAAAAAAAAGTTTTTCTTTTTTTTATTCCACTCTGCCTGGCCAAAACAGAAAAAAACTTGGTACCTGTGGTTCTGCTATAATTTTTTTCTCTCTTGACAAGGTATTTTCATTGTCACTGGTGAGTAGCTTCTCATTCTTCAGGGCTCAAGCTGACCTAATCTATACTTGTGCAACATCTGCACGAGCGGGCTGGCATAGCTGACGCTAGTGACATGTGCTCTCACATTCGACCGTACAGTCAACATGGTGCAGTCTTCACAAGCTTGTGGACGCGATTTTGCGGCATTCTTCAGAAAAAACAACCTGAAACCCATAAACAATGAATCACAAACAGACCAATCACAACGGAGATCTTTCGCATCTCTGTCCTGTTTACAGAGGTGCACACCTGGTCTGGAAGAAGTGCATGTCAAGCCTCTGCGGCGTCTACAGCGTTGACATAACTGACCATGCGGTTAGAAATAGTGTGAAGTCTATTTTTGGCCAGGCAGTGTATACATTTACTTATTCTTGTTTTCACTAGTCTTAATATATTAAAAATCTTTGATATCCAGCCAAACCTTTTATTTATTTTATGTATTGCTTGTCTTTTATTATCATTTCCTGTAAGAACAGCTTCTGTTGGACAATATAGTCCCAGAAATAATTGTAGCGTTAACCGTAACAATTGTCACATTTTGATTTAATGTGGATCATCGTTAAACCCAGTTTACTGCTAATCCAGTTTCTCAGTGTGTCAGCTTTTGTTTTTAGAAGATTTTAGTAAAGTTTTATTTCAAATTTGTAGTTATTTTTAATATATATATATATATATATATATATGCACCAAGCAAACAGCATTTGACTTAACCTCAAGAATATTCTAACAGATCTGTCGAGTACAGGTTTGAAAAAAATTAAATCAGAAATGTGTCAGAAAAAAACATGGCCTGCAGCGGCATTTTATCTTGGTTCAGTGTTGCTGGGTGTGATGGAGCTTCTTAAATTTCTTATCCACCGGGTAACTACAACACAGAGCTCAGACAAAATGTCAGAAGTAGCCTAAGAAAAATATGAAATGACCTGATAACAAAATATGTCCCGCAAAAAACACCCAGTGGCAATCCTTTGACAAGAGGTGCCATTCATCTGCTTAATTTTTGCAAACCTTTAATATTTCTCTGTCTTTGATTAAATAAAAAAGTCATATCAAGTCAAGTCTTTTGAAATAATGGTTCTTTGACATTTTTGGATTGATTCAGAATCTTAACTAAGAATCTTGATTCTGATGCAAATCCATTTTTTTCTGCAACCCTACATACCATATGTCTTAAACCTCTAATGTATAAATTATTAATAGAAAGCACCACATTTTTTTCACATACAATATTTTACTTCTAAAGACATTTTGTGGAGTCATAATTTTCTTTCATTATTTGACTTTTACCTTATTTATTTTTTGTGTATTCTATAAAAACTAAAGATAATGTTGTAATATTTATAATATGAATTTTCTATAGGAATATATTTTCCTTTCATGTTTATCACTGCAGCAAAATTGTTAATTACATATTACAAATGCATGTTGTTTGATTTCAACATGACTCGTTTTATTGTGTTATTTTTTGGAAAACTTATAAGAGGGCCTGCATTAAGGGTCTATGAAAACAAACATGAAAAGTAGCAACTGAAATGAGTGCTTTACTTCTAAATTTAGACTGCCATGGTATCAGCAATTGGCATTATCTACCCTTGTATCAGCCAATTCTGATACCAGACTAAACACAAATATTGGCTCAATATGTCGCCCGGCTGATTAATCGGTTGACCCTTATATGTAATATGAAATAAATTCATACCTTTGTTGACCGAAAATCATTTTGTGTGCCATCGAACCATGAATCAGCTATCTCCGCTTTTGTGATTTAATGGGATTACAGTAACCTTTCATTGCATGTCCACATGCAGAATTAATCTCAATCCAGGGCTACAAAAAATTATTACAAAAGAGTTCTTTAATCTTACATAGCCATGGACACAGTTGTTTTTGTTGTTTTGTTTTTTAGACAATAACACAGTATTAATTTAGGGCTTCTTCAGTCTGATGGCTGCCGGAAGGAATGATTTTCTGTCCCTCTCTGTCTTGCATCGAACCTGAACAATAGCCTCTATGGTGTATGTGGCCTTTGAAGTTTTAGACAAAAGTATAACTAATGCCACATTAAACAAAGAAAAAACAAACAAGTCCCACTTTAAACATTGATTGAATTACAGGGAAGCAGAAAATCAGTTGAAAATGCTCAACTGAGACACTAAAGCCCCTGTCAGACGTGCTATAACAACCGGTAATGATGCAGACTTTGTCTTTTTTACTGCTTGCATTCAGACAAACCTTCTCCTCTTTTTCACCGCAGCTGTAGTGGACATTTATCGGCTTGCCCCCATGTCATGATAGTGTAAACGTTGCGGCACGTGGTTTTGTCTGAACGCACAGAAATGTTCCAGACAGGTTGCAACACAAAGACGTTCTGTCCTGTTTCAACAAGTGACCTGTCCAGAACATCTCTGAAGGTAGCTGGGACATAAAATAGTCCGCAAGGCAGTGACATGGTTGAAAAGACAACTCTGATAAAAGAACGGTTGGAAATGCAATGCAGTTCATTTATCACATGAAAACTTTCCAACAGGATCAGCTAACAGCAGCTTTGAGTGGTCATGGAACAGACACGATCACCTCCTAGTTTGACAACAGTGTGAATTGTAAAAGAGTTGCTAAAGTGGTGTGAAAGCTCGCTGAATATAGCAACAAAGTTGCTAAGTTCCTGACACTACGTTAGCCAAGTTCTTTTGTGTCCTGCAATATAATCTACGTACTAGCACTGAACAACGTTCATGTCATTCGGAACATAAACTACATTAAATGTGTTCACTTTTTTTAACAGTTTATTTTTCTCCTAATTAATTAAGCATAACTAACACGTTAAAGTCAAATGAAAATATATCTATTATGCAAATCTCCATAGGCCTCTGTCCCTGCTCTTCTTCAGTTTGTAGTTTGTACTTTTTCTCACTGTTGAAGTGTCCAGTAAAGTTGCAAACTTGTTTTTAGTTGAAGCAGCACCTAATGTGTTCAGCAAATACCTAATAAAGGGGAAAAAACATGCACATATATATAACAATCTCTTCTGGGTTTTTTTAGTTTGCATTTTGCATACATGATAAACTGTTTTTGATCTTTCATGAAAAGGTGGTCAAATAGCAACACTAAATGTAGATTTAAAGGAGGATATATTTATTTTCAAGCTGTTGACATAGATCATCAGGCTTAATTTATAATTCACTGAAACATATACTGTTCTGCTTTACTTGCCTCATATTTTAAGCATCTTGAGACAGCTTAACCCAATCACCAGCTAGCATTTAGGCTTCTAGATGCAGAAGAATGAACACTGTCAAACAGGCAGCTCAAAAAGGCAAATGTTTTTGTTGCTTTGTAATGAACCAACAAAGCCACATCGATCCAGCTTTACTATTCAACTATTCAACATTCAACTATTGAAGAGTAACTGAAATCTTTGGTCTCTGAAAGTTAAAAACATTCAAAGTGTCAGGTGGTTACCTTATCTAAAAAAAAAATCAAATAAGTACAGTTTAGGTTGGATGATCTCAGTTGAATCTCCCTTACTCCTGGTAAAATCTGTCATTAAGCTAGACAGATATTTAAACAGTTTATCTAAAAAAAGTTTTCTTATGATTTATGTTTCTCAGAGTCTTAAATAAACATCACTTCAGATGAAGGGGAAACTAAATTCTCTTTTTCTTTAAATACTTTGCCAATCAACAATATATGCTTTTCATGCAGCCATCAGAAATGGTAGTTCAGGCTACAAATTAGGCATCCGAATTTTTCGTGTTCCCAGAGAGGAGCAATGTTGGTGTTCATTCGTTAGATTCTTTATCATTTAGCTGAAACCAAAGGCTTACTTTGAAAGATCAGTTCTTCAAAGCTTTCAGTAACACTGTATTTGTGTGCATGCCAGTGTTAGCAGAGTATTATATGCATTATCTAGTAATGATGTTTCATGCCAGTTTTGCTTGTTATTTTTAATGTCTGATAAACTAGTTTCCTTTCTTTCCAGCCAGCATCATTCCCTGCTTTCTCCTCCCTTCCCTTATCCCTGTATCACCCAGACATGTAACCATTGCAGTGTTTTTCTTAATATAGGGTTATGTTCCTAAAAGCAAATGGGAGATGGACACATCTGAGGCCAAACTTGGTAGGTATTCTTCTTATTCCTCTTACCTTTGTTGTGTAAGGTGTGGAGGCTTTTGCATCAGTGTAGTGTGTTTCAAACCTCAAAAAATCTGTTTTGATTTTTAATGACTTGTAGCTGGAACGTAGAAATGTGGTCAGAAAATCAAATATCCTGTTTATAACTTTTGTAAGGGAAAAAATGCTTTCCAGTAAACATAGGCACACTCTTTGCTGATACAAAATGCCAGCAAATGTGTTATTTACCTCCAACAGTGCAGTTCTGTCATACAGAGAAACACCACAGAAACACCAACAGCTGCCATCATTCAAGCATATTATTCACCCACTCATCTCCCATGTGTGTGGATTACTTTCTTAACTTTAAGAGAAAGTCATCTGCTGGTATTTGAATTAGTCAGAGGGAAACTCTCACCTAATAAAACAAAAAAACTTGCTTTATTCCCCAAACCCAGTCAATAAACTTCACTATTTGTAACTATTCACACATGATGGAAGTGGTCCTGAGGTGATCAGTGTTGTCAGATGTTGCTTTCTGTTTATGTATAAGCATGCCTGATGGAAACTTGAAATAATTTTTGGTAAATGCAAATAAAAAGAGGCTTCAGAAGCTGCATCCTGAATAATATTTTGATAACCTCAAGAAAAAAAGGTGCTGAATATTCTAATATTGCTAAAGTGGACTGGTTGAATGCTTGAGTTCATGCTGTAAGGGAGAGGATAGGCAACCTGAACAATAACCTTCCTTTTATACAGACAAATTGGATGGCCTGAAGAGTGGTGGAAAGAGGAAGCGTGAAGGTGAACATGCATCAGACCTGGAGGACTACCTTCAGCTGCCAGATGACTATGCTACACGCATGTCTCAACCTGGAAAGAAAAGGGTAAATTAAAATAGTTTTTCTATGCATACTGAGCTTTTTTTGACAGTGAGAATATTTGAAAAAAATAATAATAATTTAGATGTTTAGTCTATGATCTCAGAGGATTTAATAATTGCGCCATTTTTTTTGTCACATGTAAACTAACTGACTAAAATTCTTGTTCATCCATTTCATGCTCATAATACGACACCCTGGTTTTTCTCCGTTTTTTTAAGGTTCGATGGGCTGATCTTGAAGAGCAAAAGGATGCAGATCGCAAGCGTGCTATTGGTTTTGTGGTGGGTCAAACGGACTGGGAAAGGATTACGGACGAGAGCGGCCAGCTGGCACAAAGAGCTCTCAACCGTACCAAGTATTTCTAAGAAGATCATCTTTGCTCATATTTTGGTTTATGGAATGGTACGTATGTTGCTTTTTTATATCATTAGACCCTTTTAATAGGTTGTAGGTTTGTCTTGCAAAGTTAACAAATCCGTTATGTATATTCAGAGTATGTGCTTATTTGAATTTAAGTTCCGGAATTAAACAATTTTACATTTTTTCAAGATGTGGATCATTTACCTGGTATCTAGTAAGCATATTTTATACCGTAGATGGAATTTGGCACATACTCAGTTTCGCGGTCATAAAATAATAGCATCAGTAGAAGCTAAGCATAGGAATGGAGAGAGCAGATATAAATCAGCCAACCCCCTTTAACAGAAACGCCCATTTTAAGTAATAAAATATGAAAGTGGGAAATCCTGCCACAGCAAATTTGCCTTTGTCAGTGTACAACATTGGTATTTTAAGATCTTTAGATACAAAATAGACTTTTATACCTTTTTTTTCTTATAGAAATGAGTTTTTAATGTATGTATTACATAAGTGTTTATGTATGCGACCATGCTGTGGATAAATAACTGACCTTCAAAAGATTTTACAGTAATATTCATTGTTAATATTGCAAGTTTAAGACCATTTCTTTTCTATCCACTGTTTAGAAGATACTGTGACCAACAATGTGGATTAATTTGTTCCCGATTGCAAAAAATTGTAAAGTTTAGCAAAACTGTTATACATATTCATTTATTCGGTTTTAAGACATTTTTTCTCAAAAAGGACTTCTTGTACTACTTCTAGAGTGATTTATGTGATACAGTTTAAACAATATATTTTGTACAGCGATGTCTACGTATAGCAAACTTTTTAAAACTCTTCTTTAAAAAAGTTAATAGTTGAAAAGATTCTCATAAAAATAGTGAATAGATTGTCTTTACACAGTGTACAAATCTGACACAAAATGACATGTTTTCCTGTCTGCAGGTGTCCAGAATGTGAACATACTGCTGCCGAATGGTGATGAAACACTCATCGAGGGGGATACAACAAATAGTTATCAAATTCTTTGTCAATAACTAACAATACTAAACCTGCCCCCACCTCCACCTGAATATTCAGTCTAGTTTGTAGTTAATCATCTGTGCTACTCATGGCCATGCATTCAGTCATGTTTTGTTTTTTATCTTTATTGCTTCTGTTTTATACTCTTACAAATTCATGTACTGTAAACCTGTAGCACTGTTTTTCATCAGTGTGTAGTTGAAAGAGACAATAAAAGTTTCTCAAAACTTATTGTGAGTTCTCAGTTGGGTTTCATGAAAAAGAAACTCAAAGCAATAGTTAAATAAAAAAAAAGAGAAAAAAAACAGGATATTACTCAAACTTGTCTGTATTTATATTCTTGATTGTATAAAGCTTTTTTTACCCTACATATGTGCTGACAGTTTATTAGAACAATGCAAATTACGATTCTGTGAAGTGAATTTGTGCATCTGTAGATTACTGAGCTCTTGGCTTCAGTAAAGCACTGTTTTTGCTCTGTGGTTCATGTCCAGAGGTGTTTTGTAAAGTAAATGCACAATTTAAAAACTTCTAAGTACAATCTCAAGCATTTTTAAGTGATATTTTATGTGTTTTGATATTTTTACTTTGTCGAAATTAGAAGTAAATTCTGTACCACACACACTTGTTGGTTTCACATCACTGACATACATTATAATATATTCTAAACAGATAATGTTTGTCTTTTTACATGTGTATCAAGACTATTTACAAATGCTTTAAGCATTAAATTGGTCGATAACAGCAAATTAATCTTGAATGTCCATCTTATGAAGATGATGTTCTCCTGTGTTCACCGCGATTTTTTTTAAACAACATACAATAGTTGCTACTCAGAGGAACTGTGAGAGTATTTTTTATAAACACCTAACATGGTTCTCTTTCAGTCCTTAGATGGACAAGACAATCTTTTTTTAATTTATTTATTTTTTAGGGTTTCGTTTTAAATGGATATGTTTCTAACTAAAAAAAAACTCGACCCACTCAAAATCCCTGCAGGACACCAGAACAGCTGTATGCCTTCATGGTTGAAACCTGACAAGCTTTAACGCATTCCTCTGATTTTTGTACCTCCCTGCTATGAATGTGATCTTTATTTAAGGTATATACTGTACTTGTGCTTTTTCTATTCACATGACCACCTAAAGCACTTCAACACTACATGTCTCATTCACCCATTCTTACACACACACATATAATACTTAAGTAGAAACCCACTTAGCGCTTAGTGCTTCTCCACCTAAACTGCAGGCGCCCCAACTTGGTTTAATCAAGTTGGTACTGTGCATGACCCAGTTTATAAATGTTCAACATTAAAGGGACTATACCCGATTTCACGTCCGGCTAGCTTAGTTAGCAATGTCGGCTATTTTTTTTTTAGCTTTTGTGTGACACGTTTTCTTCGCTAAGGGGTTTAACTTTCATAATTTGACTCCGGATCACTAAGGGAACGCTATTACTGGCTGATCGGAGTCTGGAAGTTCCAAAAATTAACCCGGCAGAGAGAGCGCGTCACGCCAATGCTAAAAAAACTAGCCGCTTTTGTAAACTAAAATGCCCTGAACTCGTACATATGCGCAATCAATGAGTCATTAATTGTAATGAAATTACCACTTTTACGACATACTATACCACGTAGAAAACCATTTTTCTTAGAAAGATTAAAATAATATCAGGTATAGTTCCTTTAAGTGTTGAGAAAACCCAAAGATGAATACAACACATTTGGTATATAAAGACTTGGACACTGCTGCGTGCACAGCCCCGCTCATTAAGTATGAAATCAGTGGGTCAGTTCTTCATTGCACATGAAGACATTCACACGCACAGCAATCCCCACCCCGTCATGGACAAAGCTTCTCGGGGAGAATAAGTGGACTGGACCAAATCATCTCCGACTACAAAGTTCTCACTTCTTGCGGAGTATGCAACAGTCTTAAGACACCAGACTGGAGAGATTGGTAAAGGCAGGGATTGCATAAATTCCAGTGAATAAAAATGACCCAGAAGCTCTCTGTGCCCATTAACAGATGTTACTGAGTCACCAATGTGTCTGTGTGCTGAAGCAAAACCCAAGCACGGATCAGCCATATTTTACAGCTCTGCCATTTTGGCGCAATTTACACGAGGAGAAAATGGAAATTATTAACTTCTCTGCAATTACAAATTTACTGTCTCCAGCATTGGCAGGGATGCAGGATCGTGGGCTTAGATCAGTGAATAGTGAAGTGACAACAAAATCTCACCCCGACTCCTCTCTGGGTTACTGTTGTACTCTTGGCACCCTAGAATAGAGCTCCAGAGTTAATGGCTTGGA
This sequence comes from Craterocephalus amniculus, assembly GCA_036024015.1. Lineage (NCBI taxonomy): Eukaryota > Metazoa > Chordata > Actinopteri > Atheriniformes > Atherinidae > Craterocephalus > Craterocephalus amniculus. The sequence continues at coordinate 17,590 of JAVQJG010021528.1, forward strand.
GACCTTAACAGGACATGAATGCTTGAAAGATGCCTTTTTGTGTGTGTGTGTGTATCTGTGTGTGTGCAGGGGACGGTGAAAGAGAACTTTTGTGCCTTTTAATGCTCATTACAACACCAGAAGCAAGTGTGGGAAAGAGGTAACATTTTCTCCAAAAGTGATCATGCATACCGAGTGTGTCATCATCACATTCTTCCGTGCTTTATTATTAGCAGCGTCATCTTCTGTGTATTGAGTGAAGTCGAAATGCTCTTTTCCCCCCATTTTCTGACATGTAATGATGATAGTTTGGTGGTGTTTGTGACTTAGAGTGCTGGTGGGCCTATGTGTGCACACATCGTAACAACATGTTTGCAGAGAAACAGTGACAGCAACCTACAATTAGGCTAAGTGAATGGAACTAATTTGTTCTGCTCCCCAACCACAGACTGTTATTGGTTAGCTTTGTTTAACAATAACACAACTGTTGTGCAGGGCAAGGGGAAGAGATTTAGTGTTAATTGATATTGTAATGTAGTTTTAGAACACAGAAGCTACTATGAATAGCACTATCTTGGTGAATAATTGAAACACAGACTGAACTGAAATGTTGAACGACATCTTCATTCACAAAATTAATTTGTTGGGTGCCAAATTACAATTATTCATTGTTGGAGGACAATGGCAACTCTTTTCTGAGAGGGGAGCTCGGACTGATTATTAAAATGTGATTATTATTATTCAGAGAGCGACTTCTCTGGCTTTTATGCACACATAATGATGGTTTATGTGTGAGGGCCTCATCCTCCTGAGTGCTGAGTAAGACTCACAGACAGGAAGTGAGCGTCTTGTGGGGAATGTGCTGCAGGCTTTCTTTTACTCCCATTCTCCCCTTTATTGCTCCCACTTGGATGTTCAAACACTGTTCTGTTGTTCCAGCTTCCATCAGATCCACTACGGAGTTGTCGGACTCTCCCAAGTCCTTATCCAACATTACAACACAATCCTCATTTCAGCCTTCTATCAAAGCAGGGCCCAGTAAAGATGTAACTGAAACACTCAAAGGTTTTGTACAGTTTCACAATATATTTTATAAATTCAGTGTAATCATATATTATCTCATTTTAGTTTTTTTGATTTAAATATAATTGGCTGCATGTCATGTTGTGCCTTTTTTGTTTTTTATTAGTCTAAAGTGAAAGTAAAGACAAAGGAGCAGAGAACTTGGATCAAAACCCCTCACAGATTTCGGCCAGAAAAGCTCTAAAGAATGAAAAAACAATAGACTGGTCCAGCACTAGGAAGGAAAATCCTTCTCATGTCTAAATGTGAATTTCAGCTGTCATAATGTGATCTATGTACCAGACACTGGTTAGATTCTATGGGAAGAGTGTAGTTATTTTATATCCCTGTTCGTAACTGCTTTTATGATGTACTTTATGTATTTAGATATTACTAAAGTTTGATTTTATTGTTCATATTATGGCTTTCTTATCCTGTTTATTTACTCTATCACTGCAGTGTTTCCTTATGGCGATCTTCCACTCTGAGAGCTGTCTCTTCCCAGGGTTATTGCTGGTCGGGGTGGTGGGGGCCCGCCACTGCAGTCCTATGTCTGCAGTCGGGGCCCTGGCCCCACCTGATCCTGGCACAACCTGCTGCCATGCCCACAGTGGTCACTGATGGGCCAGAACCCGGTGTGCATGGGTCCACATAGTATCCCTCACAGCAGTGTTTTTTTAAATGGCCTTATGACATCAACATTCAAGCACTTCCAGGTTTGGTCTGGCTCAAAACAGAAGTATGGGCAACCTGACTTTAACACATCGTGAAAAATCTGTCATTTGTTCTAGAGCACTGAAATTCACATGTATCGTAAATCATATCTACAAATGACCCTTATCCCCCTAATTCTGTGTTGAAAAGGACTTTTTCCAACATATTATGTAAATGAAGTCCCATCAGTTGGTGTTTTTGGTTTGCCAACCTTGTGGGTCTGTGACTTCTGCAGACGGAGGGCTGACCTGGGACATTCCGAGATGGCGATGGCTTGAG
>JAVQJG010021538.1:0-26216 GCA_036024015.1 Craterocephalus amniculus
TTACAACCATAGTATTACATTGTCAAAAAAACAAAAAAAACGCTATTATATGTCCTACATTAGACAGAAAACCACTTATTATTTACTGATTTATGCTGAATTTTATACGTGTGAGTCAATGACATCTAAAGAGGCTAAAGAGATAAAAACTTAACGGAAATGTTCCCACTTTACATTAATCTCAAATCAGCCATCACAGATGTGGGCATTCGCACATCTGCTGCGGCCTGAATACACAGTCGACACACATAGGGCAGGAAACACATAGTGACTCCACAGCCTTGAAACGAGGAACATGATTCATTTCCTTTCCATGCTGGAAGAGTCATGCTTTAACACGGGGCTGAAGTCAGGCATACAGCTCTAAGGAAAGACAGCGAACACAAGACACCCATGTCAGGGGAGATGCATGGGTTCAGATCCTATAACTCAGAGTGTAACCTATACAAAATTCACAATAACCACCGTTACCTTTCATAATGCCAGCCCCCTCAGTCAAATTAATTAGTCTTGTAGGAGGTTTAGCTGTGCCACAATGGTACTCCTAGTTGAAAATAATACAAGCCTACAATTCATGTTCATCAAAGTACCAATGCTGCAGAAATTACAAAAAGGTACAACAGCAGTATTTCCACTGCACTTACACACACACACACAGGGATTAATGGCATGTATCACTACCCTTTCTTCCTTTGAGGCGCATGACAGATTTAATTGGTTTCCTGTCAATCAAACATCTTCCTCATCTGCACCTCTTGCTGAACTTATAGGGAATCTTTTTTTCGTATCTCTCCATAATTATGGCATTGTTAATGTATGCTCACTCATGCAAGATTATTCTCTCATCTTTCACTCACTCAACAAGTGTCTGTTACACCCATACGTCAGGCCCCAAAGGTTTCAACCAATTCTTATAAAAAAGGTCCCTATAAGATTAAATTACTCTAAATGTAATTAAAGTCAGTTCCTGGGTAAACATCTGCATCCCAACAAGGAGGAAGAGAATCGGCCTGGTCACTATTTTAGTCAAGCTAAGCTGAATCATCTGACCTCTAACAGACACAGGAGACAGAACAGCCACCAAAACCAGAGGTTAAACTCCAGTTTAAGCCTCATCTTCCCAGGTTGTGATTTAACCTTTAAGTTACCCCGTTTTAAGAGGGAAAAAAGAGGAAACGTACACCAAGCAGACTATTTACAAGCTCCATTGAAAGCGTTACTGTCAGCTTTGAACACGGGTTGATTTTTCACCCTTTGTACAGCGGTGAAAGTCAGCTTTTTATCAGATAACTGTCACTTATTTGAATAAACAGTTGGGAAAAGTCGCTGCGGCAGCTGTGACATAGTATTAACTTGGCAGCAGCCCAATCATCGCAAATCAGCAGTCAAGGTTGAACGCTGTCGTTAAAAAAGTATTTAGGAGCAGAGCTGACCACAAAGCGTCTTCTTTCATTGTAAGCATGAAAGTGTGGCCGTGGAACAGCAAGTGTTGGCCCATTAGCTCGGCGATAAAGTGACAATCGTTGTGTTAAATGGTTAGTCGCATCGCATCCCCGTTGCTTGGCTGCTTCTGTCAACAAGAGCCCTTCTGCCATAGCGCCAGTCTGCTGCTGCCGCTGCTAGATACCGTTAGTGGCTCACTGGCCAGAGGCAAACCAGCGGTTGACTATGAGGTTGAAAAATACAATAACACAATTTCTTCACGTACATAGTTCACTTACCTGGAGTGAACGGTCGCCTTTACGTGCCTCTGTGGTGCAGAAGACCGCAGGCTAGCTACGAGATAGAGCAGACGCGGATACGGTACAAAGTAACACAGCTAAGTTAGCGGGCTAGCTAGCTTAGCGAGCTAGCGAGAAGGAGGGGGGAGAGTGGCTCCCTCTGTGCCGTCGAGATAAACCAGTTACCTAAAAAGAAAAAAAAAATCAGAAGTCGGGGTGATTCTCATGTGAAATACTGCCACGACAGCAGCGTAGTGTCAGAAAGTATAACCAGGGGGTACATCCATATAAAAATAACCATGGATGTGACTGTCGATTCAGTCGGTAGTAACGTTATACGGTGTGGACTGTCTCCGGGCGGACGTGCTGCCTCTGCCGCTGTCTGTCTGACTGAGGGAGAGGAGCCTGGCTGCTGATGTGCGGAGCAAACACAGGCAGCATCTCTGCTCATCCCTCCCGTCACTACCTCAACCCGGAAGAAATTCTACATCAGACCCCATCCTCTGTTACATAGTCCAAAAGACGCTTGAATTAAAGGGTTGCGTGGGCGTCGGAGATGACAAAAATGCATATGACTGATCAAAACAAACCCTCCTTTACAAGAGTTAGTGATGGCTTTCATTCAAGGATAAAGTGCATGAGAATTAGTTAAATGTTTTATGGTATCCTAATCAAGTATGCTACATTTCTTAAAGAAAAAGTCGTCATCTGGATTTAACTAAGCAAATAGGTATGAGGCTCCTATTTTACATAGGCTAACTTTCAGCTGGCAAGAAATAATTTAACCCCAACTGATGCAATGAGTAGCTTCCTATTTCTTAAACAACCATGCTGAAAGGTATCTGTGGTCTTGGAAAAGACGTGAGTACAGTCAAATCATATTGCCATGCATCATCAGCAACATTATGTGTCCACAGAACCTGAATATACTGAATGACCAGGTTATTCCATCAATTGTTTTTTTTTATTCTCTGATAGCACATATATTTTCCAAGTTGACAAAGCCAGGATTTATTGGGGTCAAATTGTGAAAAAAGTTGTTCAGGGCGCATGAGACATTTTCACACATGGATCAGTCACCTTAGAGGGCAGACCTGCACCCTAGTGTGCTGGAGAAGACTTTTGCAGTGGTTTTTCCCATCATCAGTGCAAGAACTGCATGGAAATTTTATGCTCCACTGGATGGAAATAAGTCTTGTGACAATACAGAAGCTTATAAAAACAATGTCAATACTAATGTGTGCTATAAATAAAAGCGAAAGGTGGTATAACAAAATAATTTGTGTGACTTTCTTTTCTAATAAATTGGGGCAATTTGTTTTCACCAGGCAGTGTATTTAAGTAATCAAATCATATCAATAGGATGGTGTCGGTATCAACAATATAATTTGAAAACTTGGTCATTACAGTTTACTGTGGGGCATCCCTATCAAAAGATCCAAGCAAGCTACAGCCTTACACAGCAAACCTCCACTGATATCTTCTGCTAAGGAATGTTACAGATTTGATAAAATGGCAAATGAATAGCATTTTCTGTCTATGAAATGTACTAAGAGTAGCAAAATTAAAGATACATGGGTACCACAGCAATAATACAAACTGTAAGGGATTAGATCCTTATGTTAGAATTGGTAACATAAGGATCTAATAATATGTGGTAATTAGTCTATTTTAAAATACTGTATTATAAGTAAAGATTCTTATTTGCAAAATCTTGCATAAGTTAAAGCTGCATTTGCATGTGTAGATATTAAAATTCTAATTGTTTATTTGGCCCCTTTAGTCACATCTTATTTGTGAATGGTATTAGATTGTTATTACTGAGACATCACAATTAAAACAATACATTAATTGATCAATCTTTATTGATTCCCAACAATGAAATTCAAGTGTTACAGCATCGCAAGAGAGAAAAATGAAGAAAAATGAAGTGCATGGCTGAACAAGCTGACCTTTGGCTTTGATGGAAAGACAGGATTCCTATAAGCAGACTGAATGACTGTAAGATGGAAGCAGTAGATAAATAAATCAACATGTGAAAATCAAACCCTTTTTTCCCCTCTTTTTTTAAATTATTAATTAATTGGAAATATATGGTCTTCAGAGGGACCAGATGCGGACGTTCTCAATGGTCTTTTCTGGACGTTGTTATGACGTCCTTTCTGAACGTCCTGAACACGTCTTCAGAGGGGCCAGACAGGACGTTAATAATACGTCTTTTCTGGACGTTGTTGTGAAGTTTTTATCGAACCTACAGAAAATGTTTTTAGAGGGGCCAGAATCAAAGTTTTTGATACGTCTTTTCTTTTATGACGTCTTCTCATCTGAAGTTGTCACTGAGGTTGGTGGAGGAGTGCACACCAGCAACACTCCAATGTGTTGCACTGTTGCTGGTGTGCAAAATGCAGGGGATCCTGGAAAGCAGTTAACAGGGTCTTCAGCTGCTGAACTGGCCTGTCAAAAGGTCTCCATGACTCAAGTGCCTCAGGTCTGTACTCATTGATACGGCTGGGACGAACTTTTTTTGGTACACAGATGATGCAGGAGGTCTTCCACAGGTGTGCCACCTTACCCCAGATTCAGGGAGAGGTTGAAGAGGTGTTGAAAGACCCCAGCAAGCTCCCCAGCACACCTCCTGAGGATCCCGGGGTGGATACCCGGCCCACACGCTCTGTTAGTGCAGAGTAGGGAGAGCTCTTTTGGCACCTGTTGGATGTGAGTGTGATGCAGAGAGAAGGAGATGTGGGGGAGGGGAGGTCCCGGGAGGGGTCTGTGTCTAAGAGAAGAGGGGAGTGAGGAGAGGAGACTGATAGATGGAGCCACTTGCAAGCAAGGGAGGGGGGCTGAGGAAAAGTTCATGGTGGGGAGGAGAGTAGAATCTCCTGCAGGGGTGTGAGTAGGAGCTGGAGCTCCGGATCCACTCTCTGAGCTCACCAAGACAGGAGTTGTGTTGAACCTATTAGAAAAAAAGAAAACTCTGGATCTCGTCCAGCTCCAGATGCAGACTGTTGAAGCCTGTTATCTGTTTTATCGCACCCCACACCCAACAATATGTTATTGGTGACGTGAGGCCAGAATAACTTTACAGTACAAACTTTACGTACATACAAACATAGAAAACAACTTGGTATGTGGGTGATAAATGGGAGCAAATGACAAAACAAAATGTCTGATGTGCAATTATCTTTCCAGTTTATTGTATCAAACAAATTGGATCAAACGAGCCTTTTTTAAGAACCGATGTGAAATGATCAACAACTCATTGCAAAATGCCCTGAGCTTCTGAAAGGACATAGCTTTTTTCAAAAGATTGGAAGTTAAAAAGGTTTAGTTTTTTTTAAGATGTAAATCCTGATTATATTATATAATACTAAAATGTCAAAGTACCTTAATATTACATCTGTGCATCATACTTCATTGTTTTCCATCACTAACTCAAAGTTAAAGAGCCAGCTGTCAGGAATTAGGGTATCATACCGCATAAGGGATGTTGTTCAGTGTGTAAGCAGCTTTGATTATACCAACACCACTGGATTAATTAGGTAGATTTAGGCAGGACGTATGTTTACTGATTAGGGTTTGCTACTTACATGTACATGCTATATGTCTATAATGTTATGATATTAAGAGGAAAGCTTTAGCTGCACACTGCAAAAACTAAATTATTTTTCAAAATGACAAACGATAAAAGACCATCTGCAAACACTACTGATCCATTTTTGGGTGAAGTAAACAGAAGTTGGACATGCTTTTCATGTGGTTTATTATTGTAATTTCATTGCAGAGCAGGCAAACCATTCAGGGCAGAAATCTACCTACGTCTTCTGGCACTAGGCTACTGGTAGTAACAGTTTTAATACATATTCAACATGAGATAATCTTTATTGCCTTAAGAAGCTGCTATTTTTCTAGTTTTAAATTCAGTTAGAAAACATAAATCAGCATCTGGATCCTTACAGATGATGACTCAGGCAGAGTTTAGACACAAATCTATTTGAATTTTTGTCACGACGGTCATGGATGTCCAAAGTCCATCCTCAGGGGGTGCTGTCCTTAAGGTTTTGATGTTTCTTGTTCCATTGCATCTGAATTGGATTAATGTCAACATGCTTGGACAAGATTTGGTAAGCTGTTGAGGAGAACCATTTGATTGGAACCAGGTGTGTTGGAGCAGAGTAACATCGAAAGCCCTGCAGCATCGTGGCCCTTGAGGACCAGAGTGTCCAGCTCTAGTCCTTTCATTCTTCTGCCTTCGTCAATGATTATAATTTTTTTTTTTTTATCATTTATACTTAAGCATGTATACTTATTTGTCCAAAAGAAAGATTCATGCTCTTTTCTTGAAATATTTCTGTCTAAAATGTCTGCAGAATCTGCACTGGAGGTGGGAAATGTACAAATATGCCACAAAGCAAGGCGGGAGCAGGAGGCACTGCTGGATCTCAAGGACCATAACATTTATAGGCCTCTGCTTGCAAACAAACCATCAATCCACTAAGAACTCAGACTCAGCTAAAGGCTTGTCGTTTATGGCTATATATGAAGGATAAAAACGGTACTGAAAAAAGTAGTAGTCATAGTAGAGAAAAGTGAATTGGCTCCTCTTTTCCACTACAAGGAAAAGTAGAATTGTTTATTGCAAAATGGGCAAAGCTCAGTTACAAGGAAAGCTATAAATAAAATGTCAGTGGTATTGCTCACTATTACCTGCTCCGTCAGGGGAGTGCTTAGATGTTGTGACTACAGGCATAACCTTTTTTTGTCACAATTTATTACCAGAATGAGAGGTACTCCTGGGAACACTCAGTGCCAGGCAGAGCTCTACCTGACTCAGTGACTTCATTTTCGTCTACTGTTACAGCCTCTTTCACTTGGATGGTAAATTGTGTTCCTGATTGGCAGGGTGGTCCTAGGTGCAATTTTGTGCAAAAAAAAACAAAAAAACATGGCAGCCTATCATGTGCGCAATTTGGTTTCAGTCCACGTAGGAGTTACAGAGGCAGCATCACTGGGAAACTCTTGGACTTAATGAAGTCATTGAGGAGCCATGTCTCATTTTTATGACTCAAAGCTGTACCTGCGCAGACAGAAAATTCCCTCTGCTTCAACTTGATGAGATGTGAATAGAAATATAGCTTCACTTCTGGGTCAGGTCATGCAGAATGCATTTGGCAAGTGCATTTCAGCGCGATAAAAAATTAAGTATGTGATAGATGCAGCCCATTTGCGTCCTCCTTTGCAAAATGGTTTCACACCCTTGTATTTTTGTTTCCATATTTTCGTCCTTTATTTTAAAAGGAAATGCAACAAACTTAAAAACAATGAAGTGTTCAGTTGGATGAGGAAATTTAGGATGTTTCTTCATTCAGTAACAGAGTGTGAAAGGTTTATTATTTATTCCAGCTGAGTTTGTCTTGTATCATTGTAAGAAATTTTATTTAATTCACTCGTTCATTGTGACATTTATCATCAAATTTCTGTCAACAATAATGATTCCCAAAAATGTCAAAATATGGTTTTATTGAGTCTCAAAAGTTTTGGCTTTTGTGACTGCTCACTCGCGCACACACAAATCTTTCTATTCCCATTACAAATATCGACAGATATCTAGCACGAGTCAATGGGCTGCTGGCACAGATCAATGACATTTGCTCCTAGCTGAAGCCACATGCCAACCAGAGACAGCTCCACCAGCTGGCTCGCTTACATAATGTGCTCTGACACACCCCTGGCAGAATTTTTTGCATGTCTGACTTCCAGATCAACTTGACAGAAAAAAAGAGCATTTCTGTGGGTTTTTGTAGCAGCAGGATCATTTAAGCTGATTGCAGGGAGCTGAGGACAAACTAAAACTATAATAATCTTCTTATCTGTATCCTGCCTGTCCAATATGGTAGGTGATGTCATGAGTGAGCAGTTTGAGCAAGTTCAGTGTCCTCTGTAACGCAGCCATAATGTTTCCCATTAAACATACATGTTTCAAAGCTTAAGCAGAGTCTATAGATATATACTGATTTAGTACTGAAAAAATAAGAAATTTTAAAAGATTTTCCTCTGTATCAGCATTTCCCTTGTGAGGAGCATCCTGTAGTCAAGGACAAGTATTACTGAGCTACAGTACTTACTATATCTACTACTACTACTTCTGTACTACTGTCATTTAGCAGACACTTTTATCCAAAGCAACTTACATTTCTGTGTCAGTCTCAGATGCTTTCTCACAGAAGCATCCCAGAGCTCATGTTTTTCTCACTAACTCAGGAGGAACTATGTTTAATTTAGATCTGTGTGTTTGATGTCTGAAAGCTGACAGGTGGGCCTGCTCAGATGGACATATGAGCTAAAGGTAGCATCTGTGTGAACCTGTACCTGAGTGCCCTCTGTGCATGGCATCTTACAACACATAGTCAGCAGCCATGCCTGCAGACTTATGGTGGTATAAGCCGCTTTAATTGAACAGCTTAGAATTGACTTTTTTCAGGCCGAGTAAATATTTTTATTGAGCTCTAAAATGATCTAATTCAATTTTTTTCAGCCAGATGTAGTACATGCAAGGTTTTTAAACTTTTGCTCAAATTGAAAAAAAGTTGCATAAAAGATAAGATATGTGACATTTTACAGATGGACATGTGATCTTCAGGAGGACTTTGTGATTTGTATCAGATGCCAAACCTCAAAAAGAGAGTGAAAAAGACAAAAACAAATGTAAAAGCTATTTTTGAGTGTGTGAAAGATGTAGATTATTTAAAGGAATAAAAGCACTGGCAGCTACCTGTACATGTTTAAAGAAAAACTAAGGCGCTTTACATTTGTTTTAACAGTTGGTTCTTGTAAAATTCCCTCCCTCAGAAGTTATAAATAAAATCTCTGTTTTGAAACAATCCCTGAATATTAACAGGGAGGTTATTGTTCTTAATTTTGTACATAAAATTTGTGCTGTTTTGAAGTTAACCAAGTCTAAGTTAACTAAGCCTTAAGGCTGTTAGTTGAATTAAAAAAAATGTCCATGGTGCTTCAGTCACTATTCTGAAAGCTCTTTTTTGCGTATTGAAGATCTGATTCAGCTTTGTTTCATATGCATTTCCCTAAACCTCAAGGCCATATACCATGTAAAGTAGAAACGGAGCAATACAAAAGCTATTATTTTTTTCAGTAATATTTTGACATTTTAAATTATTGGTGGTGATTTACATTTTTTTGCTTTAATATGTGAGGTTTAAGACGATGAAGTGTTCAGTTCGATGAGGAAATTTATGGTGTTTCTTCATTCAGTAAGAGAGAGTGAAAGGTTTATTATTCATTCCAGCTGAGTTTGTCTTCTATTGTTCTTAGAAATTTTATTTCATTCACTTATTCTCAGTGTAATTTATTATCAAATTTCTGTTCACAATAATTCCCAAAAATTTCAAAGTGTGGTTTTATTGAGTTCAAAGTTAATTCATTTGAATCAAACTAGTTATTTTCCCACTGCATCAATGTTTCTAAATTCTGACTACTACAGAGTATAGTCATCATCAGCAAATAAAATTAAATTTTAACATTTTTCTCACCAAACATGCAGTTACAACACAAAATAAAAAAATAGAAGGACCCAACACTGATTTGATAGAGACCATACAGTAGGTCACTGGTAAGAGGCTAGGAATCAACTCCATGAATGTGGTTGTTCTGGGTTCTGTTCTCCAAATAGCTCCTGATCCAAAAAAATACCACACCCCTAATTCCTCATTTATACGGTTTATTAGTAATTTATGGTTCATAGTATCGAAAGTTTCGTGTTGTCTCCTTGGGTAAGACGCCATTGCCATTGGATAAATGACTGTAATATAATGTAACTAGAACTATCACAAGAGCAAATTGTTTTTATTTTATTTTAATATTGCTTTTCAAATATTTCCCACCAGTACTAAGGTTGTAGTCCTGTTGGGACTGTATTTTATTGTAAATTATGATGTATGCAATGCATTTCTATATAGTCTTTTATGTACGAACTTTTCCAATATCTTAGAAAACTGTGACAATATGGAAATAGGTCTGTAATTATTGAATTCATGTTCATCATCTGAGTTGTAAATAGGGATTATGTTTGCAATCATCATCCATCCTGGACAGACTCTATGGACAGGTTGAAAATATGTGGTAATAAGTTTGACAAAGTATTCAATCATTTTAATGTTCATCAGTGGCTTGAATAAATATAGTTTTATCATGAATTGGTATTTTACAAAAGTGTCATTAACTTGGTCCTATATCAGTAAAATAACCATTAATTTTATTTGCTATTTCCTGAGTTTGATTAGTCATTTGATATTTTTTGATAGAAACTAAGTTGGAAAGTCAAAAGGCAAATCACACACCAGAGGAGTGTGATTTGCCTTTTGGATTAATTGAACACAGTCCATGTGTTTTTGGCATTGCTTCTGGTTTTTCTTCCCAGAAGCAGCACTGAAAAAGTTAATTTTACCTGATCTCATAATATTGATCAATCTAGTCATGTTTTATAGACATTCTCAGCCATTCGTCCTTTTTTTTTAAAATCAGGAAATCTCTATCTTCTTATACACTTTTTGAATACCCTTTGTTAACCAAGCCTTTTTGGCAAATTTGTTATTCTACTGTAGATGGTAGGACAATGTTTTCATAGAGTAGTACAAATTCTCAGAAGTACTTCATAAATCATGTTTAGATTATACAACTAAGTGTCATCTCAGTTTGTTTCATTAATTCTCTTTTTAATGTAGTTATAGCCTCCCAAGTCATATATCTTATTGCTACAATGGTTGTGTTTTCTTTAGAGGTTTTGATCATGGTAAAGACTGGTAAATGGTCATATATGTCAGTAATTACAAGTCCAAAAACTGGTAAATATATTTTTACAGTATTTTTTCTGTATTTGAGTTGGTCCTGTTATTGACGGATTCAAGCATGAAGTGTGTTGCAATGGATAAATTACATTTTGTTCTTGAGGATTCAGGATGTCAATATAAAAATCCTCACAAACAATTATTTTTTCAGTATCCTCAATCAAGGCATTTTCTCTTGAAATGCATTACATAACTCCGGTTTTTGATATTCACAACTTATCATTTCTAGACTTTCCACTTTCAGCAGTTACAGATTCCATGACTTGGTCGACGACTAAACACTTGCTACTGACAATTTACTTCTCAGATTCTGATGAATAGCTAAAGCTACTCCACCATCTTTAGCAAAATTTCTACTTTTTAAACATGCATTATACACTTCACAAAGCCAGGCCTCTGAAATATCTACTTCAGAAATATGTGTCTTTGTTTGTTTTAAACTGTTTAAGATAGACATGCATGTTAGGTTAACTGGGCACTTTAAATTCTCCCTAGGAGTGAGTGTGTGTGTGAATGGTTGTCTGTCTCTCCATGTCGGCCCTGCGACAGACTGGCGACCTGTCCAGGGTGTACCCCGCCTCTTGCCCATTGATAGCTGGGATAGGCTCCAGCACACCCGCGACCCAATTGGATTAAGCGGTTCAGAAAATGGATGGATGGATGGAATCCTTTCAAAATGCTCTTTTATCAATGAATTTATATTGCTACTATTTTTATTCATCATTCAAGCCCTGTTGCCATGAGGTCATACTGTCTCTTATCAGACATTTTCATCATTTCACCCATTATAATAAATACCTGCATCAATACTTAAGGTTACATTTTTTCACAGCTAAATGCCAATGAAAAAAAAAAACTCTCTGCTCTGCAATACAAAATGAAATCCAACTGACCAGCAGCTCAAAGAAGAACCAGGCGTATTTGTAAGCATTTTCTCTGCAGACACCGGTGCTGACGACCATCTGCAAAGCCAGCTCCTCGTGAAACTGCTGCAAAGGAGAATGTTAAAAAATGCATTGAGAACTAATAAATATAAAAACACTTTAAATAGTTTTGTAATCACTTGTGCCAATGTGATTAGTTCTGAAAATCATGAAATATTATGAGTGAAATCAGAATGACCACAATACCAGCAACCTCAGTGTTAGACTCCCATCTTGTGGATACAAAGGGGAACACATCTGTGGTGGCTGGGAGCTCTCCTTCTAAGCTGCACACTAGAATGCTCAAGTCTGACATACTGTAACTTAAAAACTGAAACACTAAACCAAAAGTATCAATCTAACTGTACACGGCAGTTCTGTAATAATTACACCACTGCAGACTCAGTATTTTAATTGTTATGACAACAAACATTATCTTAGCATTGTGAGCTACATCCATTTGCCTAACGTAAGGAAACAAACTGTATGGGGACTATGAAAACTCAATTTTTGTCTCCTTTAAAATCCACACCAAATCTCTGCCATAGCTTGCCTATTTCAGACTACAGTGACTTTTGCAAAAGCACAGAAGCTTTTAACTTTAATAGCAACATAAAAAAGGTCAAGCTCATAACATTAAATTGTGTGATGCATTACATAATAACAATAAACGCCTCCCTCTCCTCATCTTTTTATGATGCACATTGTTTGGCAACATATTGATGTGCAACTGTTTTAAATTGAGTTTAATAACTTCGAAAACAAGACTACAGTATAAAGATAAATGCATCCTATTACATCTGCTCAAAAAAAACTGGAAAATGGTCACCTACATTTTATTGTTGACAAAAGGATGGAAGAAGACTTTAAATTTAAAAAAGTAAACAATAAATCCACATGTCAGGTAGGAGATTAGTTTAAATGAAAGCAGATGCTAAATTTAACACACCACATCTGCTCAAGTGAAATGATTGGTATATGTTTACAGGTATTTTACGTTATCTAATTCCTGAGAACAGAAAAATGTTGCATTGTACACCTTGTGATCTACCCTCAATAGCAGTCTGATTGCTAGAAAAAACTATATAGAGAAAACCTCCAATAGCTCAGCAATGACTGGATATAGCTCCAGGGTGTTGGTGGAAAAAGCCCTGACATTTTCTTTGAAGAGAAAGTGGAGACCTTCTACAAAACAACTGCCATGTATCAGCTTCTGTTTAAATGATGAGGATACAGTTATATCTCAGTGTGTCAAAGTCAAAAACAATGCTGGCACAAAGTCAATACACACATATGACCTATAATTATACTGGCAGCCCTTCTCTTCTATTACTGTCTAATAAAGGCGGTAAAAAATGATGATCTCTTGAAAGAAAAAGAAACATCTATCCCCACTAGAAGCTTATGTTTTGCAGATTCAATCTTTCTCTTCTTTTGTAAGACTATCACTATAGACTATTACAAAGAAGCAATACCTTTCTGTTGGAAGGTCTGGTGCTTCCTGTGGGGTTCTGATGGGTGTTTACATCCACATAGGTAGACATGCGACTGCCTGGGTTGTTGTGGCCCTGGAGGCAAAAAGTTCCAACACATTGAATGTGATGGATGCACTCATTAGTCTGGGTGTCTGGTGGCTTATTACAATACTTAATGTAGTGTGGGGATGAATGGCAAATGGCTATTTTGTGTGTGTGAGCAGGTAAACTGGGGCTACAGTACTGTGTGCGTGAGTATGTATATATTATTTATATGTATAAATATATATATATATCCATACAACAATAGCCTGGTGGAAAAAATAAACATTCTTTTGGGCTTTTTCACAAAATCAGATGAAGAAACATGGTTCATAAAAGTCATCAGTACCTTAGCAGAGAGGATACTTTTGACCTCAGCATCCTCAGCAGTGTGTGGTCCAGGAATATCAGGGTTGCTGCTGCTACGGATTCTGGAGTTTAGAAGCATACTGCCAACAGTAGCAGCCGTGGCCCGGCCCATAGTGCTGTAACGGCTCTCTGCTGAAGGTATTGAACCCCCTGAACCTGAACACACATTCACACAAAGCAAGATTAAACCTTATTACATGAAATAATGACACCAAACATGATACTCAAACTCATAAATGATCAATTTCTGCACCTGCATTCTGCATGTCTCGAGGGGGATCAGGCAGACGAAACACCCAGTACAGGTAGGTCGCCAAGAGGCTGTTCCTGCCCTGCTGGTCCCTCACCAGCTCCTGGCTGTTGTGAAGACTGTTGACAATAGACACCACTGATTCGAAGGCGATCTGGGCCAGATTGGCTGTAGAACAGGAGGCACAAACACACAAACATGCACATATTAATATATTTGGCCATCTGTTTATACTTTCAGTGCTTTCTTGTTATATTAGCAACACTAAAATTCAATGTGAATCCTCACCGGTCTGGCCTGCGATGACCATAGGCTGCATGATGAGAGTGAAGAGCTTATCCAGAACCCGGTGGAGAAAGAGGACCAGAGGCTCTAAGCTGGCGGAAGACAGTGAAATGATGCTCAGCTTCAGCTCATGCTCCAGCTTGTTCTCTGGAATCTTCTCGTCCCTGACCCGCAAGGGGAATGTAGCTCCACCCTCCAGTGCATGGCAGAGGGTAAAGAAACGCTCCAGGTGGTTGTCCTGGTACAGGAGAGGAATGACTTGTTGTTAGTGAGGTGTTTACACAGACAGCAAAAAAGGAAAAAACAACAACAATGTAATGAGAAAAGAGACAACGAGAAACAGATGTGAGAGAAAGTGGATGTTACGCTTCAGGGTGGAGCTATAACAGAGCCACACTTGAAGTAGTTGTCTGTGAATTGATGTGTTATGTACATGCCTTTAAGGTGGAAAAGATGAAGAGCGGGTGAGTTAAAAAGCTCCTAAAAGTGTTGGTGCTTCCAATCATTACTCACCTGAGTGTGTACAGATGAAACAGCCTGGATCTCGAGGTTGAAAAGTCCTTTGTGACTTTCCATCCACTTGACCGGAGGGATCTGAGCAGGAAGTTTCTGGAAGATACAGGACAATAAGAGGAGTGTGTTCACTTTGTAATAAATCTTTCCCATGACAACACTTTTTAAAAAGAAAAAAAGAGCAGCTCTTCTATATAGCATCAAACAATAGTACAGTTACAGTATATTTTGTGTGAGAGCCAGACTGTTTGTAAAGTCTACCTCTGGTGTGTGCAGTGAGTAATTGACAGGAAGTCGCTCCAAGACGATGGGCAAACAGAACTGCCCAGTTTGAAGACGGTCACTTTGCAACATGGGAAGCCACTATACCAAAGGAAAGCAGCAAATTCACGATATCAGCTAAACTCAAGTTATTTTGAAGATGTTGACATCAGAGAGAAAGTTATGTTCCTAGTCAGACTTTGGTACAATCAAGCTGGAAAATATCTCACAGAATATCCGATGAGTGTCTCACAGCTACCGCTCTGGTTCTGTTTCTGCTGGCAGCTGATGTGGTAGAAAGTGAAGAGCAAGTGATGTCTCTCCGTCAGACGGGCTGGAAGCGCAAACTTCACCTCCTCATAGAAGTCTGGAGACCTGAGAGACGGTGAGAGATCAATCAACATAGAATGAACCAAAATGTCAGACAACTTTATTCATTACTTCAGGGTAATTTGGTTTGACAGTCTTCAGTTCAAACAGTAATCATCTAATTCAACTAATCATTAAGACTATAAAAACACAACAACACAACAACAGAGTGTCAGCGCAGCAGTACTGTGCAATTGCATGGGTATGTAAACCTAAATAAATAAAAAGACAAATGGGTGAATAGAGGACATAAAGGTCCATAAAGGGACATAAAGGGATTTATAGCTTTGTTGGAGGGGAGATTGCACATGTTGAAGGAAAGAACAGAATGTAGAAACATAGAAATTATTTATGACAAGGAAATATTGTTTTATATTGCACTCAATTTGTTTTCAATTTGCACTCACAATTTGTTTAGGAAAAAGGAAAGTTGTTGAATTATCAAATAAATAAAAACAAGAATTAAATAAAATCAAATATAGGTCTGTAACATAACTGAATATTTTCATTTCTATGACACATCCCACTTGCATATATTTGGTTTAAGAAATCGCAGAAAACATTCATGGTAGTCTGAGCTTATTTTACCAAGAAAATACTAAATCATATGCAGCATATATCCCACATCATAAGCTGATCTCCTGTAGCCCAACCCATTAATCACTGAAACAAAATAATAACAATATAATACAACCAAGAGGGCCCTGAACAGTAGAGCAGCTAATATCTAGCAACAATGTTAAAATGTTTAGCCTTTAAAACTTCATAAACTTGTCTTCTATCTCATAATGTTGCATCATGTTTTTTGAAGCAATACAGTGGTAACCATGGTCCTGCTACATATCTATGGAACTTGCTGCTGGATCTTAAAAAAAAAGACAAAAAAACATTTATCTTTATCTTTCAAAGAATCCCAACTTTGTTTGAAGACAGATATGTCAGCTTACTTGTTATGGTAGGTAACAGGGGTGTACACTTCTTGTAAAAACTCAGGGCCACTTGATTTTCCGAAAATGATCTAAAAATGAGCACACACAAACAAGACAATGGATGATTAAAAATCTGCTGCATATTAAATCTACAAAGCACTTCTGTGCAGGATAATAGTGTCTACGCTATCCATCTGTACCAACAGCCCTCCAAACCTAATTAGGATTATTTCATTTTTCTGTTCTAATATTGCTTCTTCATACAAAGATACTCACGGGCAGAGCGCAGCTGGGATCCTCTCCACTCATAAACTGCATTTTGATTGTGATGTTTCTTGCAGATGTAAGCCTGTTGACAAAGTTCAGCCTCTGGGGGTAGACATAGAGCAGGTTCCTGCAGAGACACACGAAGAGAAAGAGTGCCAGGGGAATTTTTATTTACCAGGCTTATGAAAAATCAGACCAAATGACACAAAGCAGTTTAAACAGACATCACTAGGTGGCACCATCTCTCTACAGCAACATCTTCAATTTCAAGTCCTAAGGTGACACCCTGACACTGTCAGAGAAGTGCCACCATAGCCAGTAATTTGCTGTTGAACTCAGTGGTTTTGATGAAATACTGCAATCTGTCTTAAAACCTGGTATACAGGAAAATACCACAGACTCCACTTAACATACGCTTGGAGAAAGTAACCATGTAATTACCATGCAGGAAATTTGTTTACACATGTTCGGTTACAAATTAAGTCATTTTGAGCTTGAAGCTGAATTAAACCTCAACCTCTAGAGCGAGACTCAAGAAAGTTAAACTTGTGCCTAAGAATACGTATCAAAGGACTGAACCAACAATTGTGAGTCACTGACTGCTGAGTGCATTTCAAATGTTGCCCCAGGTCTTTAAAATAAATAATCTACCTGTAAGAGTAAACAAACCTGTAAAGCCCTGGATGAATCATGCCATTCAAAAGTCACATTCCCTCCAGTGAAGGCGCCAGACTAAAAGAAGCAGTTTTCCCATCTCAGGTCTACACACATTCTACTTCATAAATGTAAAGATCTTTCTGTAACGATGTTAGGACCACAGCAGCTGTAAGACAAGGTATGCATCAAAAAGCTTACCCACCTGTAAATTGTGTGGGGAACGTAAACCTCGCTGGAAGGGAATTCTAACACCTCTTTAACTTGCCGAATGTTTTTTTCAGCAGCAGGTTTGAGAGGGATAAGCTCTGGGGACAGGCAGGCCTGCGGCATCTCGTGCAATGGAGACATGTCCAGTTTGATGGAGCCTGGAAGACAAAACATACAGTAAGTCTATTCCTGCATGTCTAATGAGTATAGCACCACATACCATCTTATGACAATGAATACCGTAGTAGACAATCAATAAATGGACATAAATGCCAGAAAAGTTCTAAATTTGAGTAATAAACACTTTATTTCCATGCGTTATATGAGAAGATCTGTTCTCAACTTCAAGTTACTGTCAGCAACCAGCTTGGGAAGGCAACTTGAAACAGGTACAAATGCATGAGTGCCATTAGTTCTGAACTCTCTGCAAGAGGAGCAACAAACAACATCATAATGTGTCAATATAATAGGAAATTACCAGGAATTGTCTTGACTCTCCTCTGCGGAGTTGAGGTTTTCTTAATCTCAGCCAAGAACTTCAGCAAATCCTCATCACTGAGACGATCCCCCTCCTGAGACAGAGACACGTGGCAATTTCACTTTTCATGTCCTCTTATTTTCAGTGAAAAGCCGAGTTGACGTGGCCTGAATTGCAGGAGCTTATGCTGCGTTTTTCACAGCCATGGCTTCATGGTAGAAGCATTACAAGATATTGATGGAATGCAGGACATAGCATCTTTGATTAACAAATGAGACAAGGAGAGGCCTAACCACAACCTTCTGTCTGTCATACTGTCTCTGGCCTATTACGGAAACTGTCAAACCTGTTTGAAGATGGTGGTGATAGTGATAGTAGCTGGCTTGAAGGCAGAAACATTACAAAATTGTTCCTCGATGGTGCTGTAACGCTCCGAGTTCCTCCTGGGGAGCTGCGCTCTGCGGTCAATGCTGCTGGATTTGGCTGTAAAAAACAAACACAATTAGCAATGGGATGCATTACATTTTACAGATATCTGATGTGCAAACATTCCCAAACCCTTTTTATTCAACACTGACGCCAATCCAGATGTGAATCTTTTTTTTTCTACAGACTACATTGTGCAACCCTACACTGATGACTGTGCATAACAATACATGTCTACGCTAACTAAACTAAAGACGATTAAAGATGTGAACAACTTATTGTAGTCTCCAAGATGATTATGTATGTTTGAAGAGTTGTGAACATTGTGCTGCTAGATAAGAAAAAATGTAGATATACTTTGTGTAATGTTATCGGTATAAAATGTACTTAAATTAAAATATATATCTAGAACATATTGATATCATACACCCTTGTATTCCTTTGCAAAGACATGCAGAGTGTCTCAGAGTGTGTAGCTGAGATACAGAGAAATCCTGAATGATGGTATTTTGTCCTGATGTGTTGGCCTGGGAAATGCTTATTTGGTGTCAAACTATTCAAAAAATGCAAGGCTTGTGTGAAACTGATCCCACTTTCTCTCTGGAGACCATGGTGTGAAGGAATCTGTGCTCAGGTAGTCTCCTCTCACTAGAAACAGACTTTGAACCTGTTGCTAGTCTCCAAATGGTGCAAACTGTAACACAGACACTTGAACTTAACTCCCGACTAACAAGGACAAACACACAAGGATACACTAACACAAACCTCCTTTTACACTGTCGGTATCGGTGTAGTCGCGCTCTATAGCAATAGTAGAGATAACGTCCATGATGTTAACGGTTGCCCAGGCAAACGGCATGCGATAGCGGCCCAGTCTCTGGCAGAAAGCCTCTGCATGGCCTCGCAGCTTCTCAATTTTGTCTTTGTTCTGAAAAACATTTGCACCAGGATTCATCGCTTAACTTATGCATTGATTACACAGCAAGCAGTAATAGGGCTTTGTAAAGATTTTAAGTGCAGCAACTTCCTGTAGATTGACTGCTCTGCCACGTTACCTTTGCAGAGTCACATTCCCTCAGTGTTATGTACGGGTCGGCACAGTCACTGATCTCCCCTTGCTGGAGAACCTTCTCTATCTGAAATACAAGCAGGAAGAACAAAGATGCTCAGCACAGTCCAACACCAAAAATCCATATTTTGCTAGCAAATGTACAGCATGGATTCAATTACAGGATGTACACAGCAGACCAGGATTACTCAGCTTATTTCAAAACAGCAGGAAAAGATTTTTGCTACCTATGTACTTTACTTCCTGTTGTTTTTTTTTTTTTTGTCGTTTTGTTTTCATAGTTGTTGTGTATGTCATTATTACCTTGACGACCAGGAATATATCCGGGGAAGGATAGGTAATGGAGAAGATGGCAGACCTGGACAGGGTGGACTGATCCACATGTGGAGCGTGAGGCTTCAAAAAGCTTTTAAATTGCTCCGAGTTAAGATCACAGTAGAAGTTCTCTGATATCTAGCAGAAGAAAGAGATGAAGGCATTAACTTTTGAGAGAGAACATTTCCTTCAAAAATGAAACAGATTGTAGTGGTTAATCAGAGGATAGAAAATCCTAAAACATAATGCCAAAGAGCAGAGTTTTCAACTAAATAAGCCAGATAATGAAACTGAATCACTAGTCTGATTTCATGCAGATTATGGAGCTTCATCTGTTTAGCCCACTCTAGTTTCTCTTCTCCCTTCAGCAATGACCTCAGGCTAGAAACACAGCCATATGTCCTTATCTGGCCTGACCCCTGCTGCGTGCTGTGATCCTTTTCAACGCACAGCTTTTAACCAGTCTCCTTCACACTGCTCGTCCCACAGGGCCTCTATTACACTGACCAGGCCAAAGCACACTCTTGGAAATGCAACCTGCCCAGCATCCATCATCATCAAAATGAACTCTGATCAGATTACACGCTCAGATAAGTTTCCTACAATGATTCTGTTCATAGTCATTTCACTGAATGACCCCCATTTGTTTTAAATGGAGGCATAATAACTGTTTTTCTACTTCTTCTGACAAATGACTTCTTAAAGATCCCAAAGATGATGCCGACAGTGACAGGAAACCAACTTATATAGTAAAGAATTCTTCCTCAACTCATCAAATAGAGTAAACAGTTTTAAACCAAAGGTCAAATGTGCTTGAAGTTAACATTCTGAATCAATCATAATAAAAAAATGATCACTTAATTGGATGAAATGACACACAAGGAAGTAATAACTGTCTTTAACAGAGTAACTTTCCTCAACACAGTGGCTGTGTCTGACGGACTGAATTGTCAGATTGAGAACATCTGCTGTTGCCAAACTAGCAACCGTGCAGCTAGTTGAAAAACAATTGAACTATTTTCGTTGTTAGCATTAGTTACTTCCACAAAAACTGTGTAGTAAAGCTCTGTTAATCTGAACGTAGACTGTAGAGGTTTTATGAGCAATATATGTCTCATCAACTGACTTATTTGCAGAATATCCCCCAAAACAACACAGTGAACAAGTCCTGCTAAGTAACAGCACAGATGTATATTTTTATAACACAGAGATCTTATGTGTGTTTGTGCTCTGTGTCTTTTCTCTATCTATATATTTAATATATTGTAAGTAGGCCACTAGCTGGGTCCAATCCCACATCTGCAACTTGGCTAATGGACAACAGACTCATGATTAATGGCCAGAGTATTAAAATGGATTTTTTGAACATCTGCTGCAGATTTCTCAAATATGAAACAACAAACTGTGGTATAAACCGAAACAAGCAGCAACAAATTCCCCAGAAGTGCAGGATTTCTGACAAAGACTGTTGAAGCAAGAAAAACAAGTGCACCGAGGAGAAAAAACAACCATAAAGCAAAAAGAGGGAACATTACAAAGAAAAGTGGGTCAGAGGTAAAAACATCACCATTGAGCTGCAATTAAATGATACCTACTGTAGCTGACATAAGTGACAGTTTCTCTTTCCTTTATATATAGGCATGCTTCACTGCTCTGTAACAATCTGCCTCTGGCTCTACTTAATATAATAGGCAGGAAGTTGCGTTAACCTCCACAGGGACCCTCTTAACCTCAGGTGCATATATTAAACTTGGTCACCGTTAAGTCAAACACAGTGAGACAAAGTCACTATTTAGCAAAGCTCTTAAAGTGTGACATCAAAGAAAGCTAAACTGAATCACTTTCATTTACAATATTCTTTTTGACATTTATATGAGAGATTTTATGGAGCGTATCCCCTTTAATGAGACATTTTCCTGAAACCGCCTCTTGTAGAATCAATTTTCAACATTACAGGGCATTAAATTTCCCTCTCTTACCCAGGAGAGTATCTCAGAGCCATTAGTCCTGCAGATTAGCTAGAAGGCATGAGGGCACTGTCATTTTGGTGTGTGTGTGTGTGTGTGTGCGTGCGTGTGTGAGGGGTGAGCCCTTGTGGCTAAAACTTCATCTGAGAGATCCATGAGCACTTAATCTTTGCAGCACTTTCACCCAGACAGCTATCCAGCTGTGTAAATTCACAAAAACATGCAAACAGCCATGGCTCAGAGTAGTTGACTGGGAAAAATAATGAAGTATTAGTAGATACAGCAAAACTAACACCCCAAGGGCATCAATATTTGGGGATGATGAGACCTAAAATCTTGTAGAATACTATGACCCCTTGCTGGCATGCAAGCTGTCCAGAGAAACAAGACCACCCTGCATTAACAGAGGAAGATGTTATGCAAAAGCTGACTTCCACGAAACACGACAGTTTGGAAAGGTATAGTTTATAATGCGGGAGAGACTTGAATGTAGTCATTAGTTAATTAACGATAAGCCATGATTGTCTCCGTTAACTAACTCCCAAAGTCCCAAAAATCTGACAAAGTTTGTAATTTTTATTATTGAAATTGAAACATTTGCTCATTTTATTGAAAATATTATGTCATTTTAAATTTGATGGCAGGAACAGCTACACAACTGTTAGCATCATCCTGTTACAACTTTCTTGATCCATGTTAAGGCCATTAAAGTTAAAATTAGCTAATATTTTCCATGAAATTATTACAGGTCTTGCTTGTAACACATAAGATGTTGTTTATTTTCTACTGGGACTAAAATATGGGTTTATGATTTTTGCAAATTATTCCATTTTATTTTATTTACATTTTGCAGAGTAGTGTTTGTTGTTGTTGTCCTCTCTCACCAAGTTTGTAATCATAAACTTCATGATTTATTGCCATGCTACATTGCCCAAAATAAAGCAATAACCATGAATGACATTTGGCATGATATTTTGGTTTCACTTTTGGTCAACCAGACATTCAAAGACACTGATAGTGCCAAGTAGGTAACGGCCTCACCCAACCATACACGCCCATGAAAAAGGGCTGAAGAGACTTTCATATGTCATTTCTGAAAATACAGTTACTCATTTACTTGATGGTCTTTAACAAGCTGACATAAAGAAATGGCAAGTATTCACACACATCAACCTAAACGTCAGCTCTAAAATGACAGGTTTTGCATTTTTAAAAGTCACCTGACATTAAGTGATTTAGGTACATAAGATTTCAAGGATGTGAGCAGTTTTTACTGGCATTTTATTTATAGATGCTCGATTTTGTAGTTTAGTTTCCTGATTATCTCTATAGTAAGAATTTACAGGAACATTCACTGACTGCAAGCAGTGAGAACTGCATTAAAAACATATCTGACCAGTATGATCCGTTGTTCTTGTTGTTTACATTTATCAAGCAACTTCCCACTTCAACTTTGCTGTTTAAGTGGCAGCACCTTAGCCAGCAAAATACAGATCTTCTTTATTTTGTTTTGTCTTTAAGTTTCTTACTTTATTTCAGAATAACAGTGTTATATAAGAAATGCATATTCAGGTAATTACTGTAGCCTTTCCCGTCTATAACACTGGAAACAGTATCACCAGTAAATAACTGTGTATTAACAGTATTCAAACTGCATTTGACTCTTAGGTATGTGACACAAACATGATTTTAGTTTTTGTTTTAAACTGCCACTTTGATAAAAATAATAATCGTCACTGTTTTCCTTAATTAGCTTAATGCAATAAAACTTAAGCAAATCAACACAGAAGAGATCCAGCTGACCAGCAGGGTTCAAATTGCTGGTGAGTTTTAAGGGTAAAGTAACAACACCAACTCAAATCAGCAAACAAAATGCAAACTGCTCCTGTTGGGCAATTTCACCCTTAAATTTTAGATGCTACACTTGTCTTTTACCTTCCTCGGATGCACAGTGGAATACAGTCAAACTTAGTAAATAAGGGCCTTTTCTTAAATGTTGAAGCACATTCAACAACCACAGCAGCTCATGATGACACTGTTTGACAACAATACAGCCCAATCCTGTTCAGATATGAGTAACTGTCCACAAGCCATAAATGTGGGCCTACACAGACCCGTCAACAGCTGAAATGCACAAGTACTGTAGACTCCAACCAGTTAAACATAAACTGACCATACTAAAAACCTACTGCAATGGTATCTGGACATGAAAAGAGTAGCCAGGAATAAAATAAAACTGGTGAGAACTGACGTGATTTAGGTGCTCCAATAAAGAGGTATTTTCTTACCTTTTTCTTCTCTTTCAGGTCATATAAAGACAAAGTAGCAAATAAGGGCTCAATGTCAATTTCAAACCTAGGAAGTCCAGAAAGAAAATGAAATAAGTCAATCAATTACAGCAAAAGTCAGAACTCAGTTTTTAGATTTACTGTTATTCACATCAATTCCTGTGGATTGCTTTTATGTCGGGAATCGACCAAATGTGCGACAGTAAGTGATGACAGTTTGAACTGAGCCTTAAAAGAATCGGAGGTGGCGTTGCCAAACCACTGCAAGTTGAGAACTCAGTTCAATGTAAAATGTTGGCAGCTGCATGAGCTGCACAAGTATGGACGACATCAGGAGTTTAAGACAGGAAAACGGTGTTTTAGTCTGTGTGTGCGGGTGTTTGTGTGTAAGGAAGAAAGAGAGGCTAAATCCCACAGAGAGAGGGAGTGGTAGAGATTTCAGGAGAACAAATCCACCACTCCAAAGCACTCCTCCAACTTCACACACTGCTCTGGCCTTCAATGAATATCTTTTTTTTGTTGATATTTTAAAGAAAAAAAACAGGAGTAATGGCCAGATGTTAAATGCAGCAAAGTTCTTTCTGTTAGATGCAAAGTGAATTTTATAAAAAACGGGGTGTGTGAATAATCTTACTCTATATGTTGGCTCCATCAGAATAGTTGTTCCTCATACAATGTGATGAAAATGAATGACATACTTAACTGCCTGGCATCGGACCAGGATGCGCTCTCCAATGTGTTCTTTGGGGCATTCGGGAATGGGCCGGATTTCCACTGCATCTTCCTAGTAAAACCAAGAGCAGAGAAGATGTAGCATCTTGAATCAGTACAATACAGATGATGTTGAATTTAGAATAAATAAAATCATACGAAACCATAAAGACCATGAGAATTTGATTGTTGAAAAAATTATGGATATAAAAGTTTTGAAACCAAAATGCAAGTTTCTTTTTTAAGGCTTCAAATACAAATTCATTTACAATATTTGCATAATTTTATTGAGGATTTTTGTAAAAGGAAAAGCTAATAAGCATAACATATATACTATCACTTGCTTTTCTTGAACATCAATTTGTCTATTAAAAGCATGCAAATGCTAAAAAATGTTAACATTTCTAGAAGCTCAGTGCTAAAATTGCTTGTTTTGCATGAGCAGATATCAAAAAGTATCCAGTGTAAATCTTTAACTTTTAACCCCAAGAATGTGAAATTGTATTCTACTGTAAAAATATACATTTCAGGTTATTATTTGTTTAATTTGAGTGTCAGAAGTTAAAATTCTCTCTAAAAAAAATTGCGTTTTTCAAAAGTATGAATGTGAATCATATCTTGTAGTTATGGCAACAACTATTTCTCATCCTAGTGTCATAAATAATCACTGATGAACCACACATAAAGAATAAGAAAGTCATGAATGAATAACAAACCAAATGGAAAGGTATAAATAATCATTACAGTAATAGCACTGGTAATAGCTCTGAGACTTTCTGAACTCATACTGACCTGAGTATTTCCGTTTTCAGTATCGGCTATATCAATCATTAAATCCTCAAATCATTATTGTACCAGCTCGTACCAGCTTTCAACACCTCACCTCATCAGCTGGTGGGTACAGAGCAAACAGCTCGGCTTGTCTGTTTCCATGACGTTTCTCCTGGTTGAGACGGTCCAGTTCTTCATGGTTGCTAAAGGCCAGCAGACCATCTACTCTCTGGTCCGGGGCTAAACATCGCAAGTTGAAATCAGACGAGGTCAGTGTGCGGCCAGATTCATCACTCAGTCCTGCTAGAGTTGGAGACTTGACCTGGGGCAAACATAGAGAAAGAGGGGTAAGCTATCCACACCTTATGTATTCTGCAAAGATAAAACAGAATATAAACCCTCTACTTAAACAGCATTTTATCCCAACAACAGGATGCTACATAAAAAATGCATGTTATGTTGACAGGAGCCATCATGGGCAGCTAACAGGCTTTAAGTTTTGTAGACAGCTTTGTTTTGGCCTAAAGACAACAACAGTCTCTTGGGGTTTTAAAAACAAGCTTTACTCAATGCAGAAAACACAGCAAAAGCTGCTTTTTCTACAGATTGGTCTTTTCCCTCTCAAAGAAGTCCCAATTTATTCAGAAAATTAAGCCTCTAAAATATGACTTAAGGTCAAGGTAGATGAGTTACTTGTCACTATCTTCATATCATGTATTAGCTGGTCAGCATCTGGCATCAGAGACTACCCAGCAGGCTGATGGCCTGTCTAACAAATATAGCCAATGTTACAACTATGAGGCCAGATCAGTCTCAATAGGAATAAACTAATGCCAGGTTTTTCACAAATGCACATGCTCTGATTCACAAATATAATTTTGAGGCACACTTGTATTATAAATTTGTAAATGCACAAAATCTGTTTCACAAATGCACACAGTCTGTTTTACAAATGCACACTCTCTGGTTCACAAATGCACACTCTCTGGTTCACAAA
This sequence comes from Craterocephalus amniculus, assembly GCA_036024015.1. Lineage (NCBI taxonomy): Eukaryota > Metazoa > Chordata > Actinopteri > Atheriniformes > Atherinidae > Craterocephalus > Craterocephalus amniculus. Next base: position 26,155 of record JAVQJG010021538.1, read on the forward strand.
TATATTTTTGAAGCACACTTGTAAGATTATACGAATTGCTGAACGTGCATTTACAAACTGCT
>JAVQJG010021552.1:0-13144 GCA_036024015.1 Craterocephalus amniculus
ATTCTGTGTCATAATGTGTCAGGCATCATGCCAATATATCTGTTAGGATTACGTTTATTTAAAAATGGGCAGAATTTCTTTAGAATGAGGACAAGTCACTTTTCATAACCCATGAAGAGTATAAATCTAAAGAACCATCATTTCACAAATTAGCAGGAAATAAAACGATGAACGGTGAGTCAACACAGAAATTTATATTTGTTTGATGTTAAGATCATTGTTGAAACTGCAAATGCACTTAAACCATTACTGACAAAGAATGTTGAATATCTGCACACATTTTGCCCCTACACTTTGTCGAGGCATCAGCTCCTTCATGCATTTTGTAAACACACACTGTTCATTTCTAAGGAATGCACAACTAATACTTAAAAGAACAAGGTATGTGAGATAGCAAACAAAAACAAACAAATGCATAAGTAAAAATAATAATACTCTAAGCCTAAAATCAAATAATGGCAGATATAAACTCCAAAAACTCAAACCTGAGTTGATCTATTTGCAGAAAGCCAATCAATTCATACATTTATTATAAATGGAATAAAAAATATATATATAAAGTCATTTATATCCAAAGATGCCGCAGAACATCTTCCTCCACTTCTGCAATAATAAACCAAGAAACACTATCTATAGTTGGCCTTTCTATCTTTCCTAAATGTTTTGAAGATGTGGATTAAGTGGGGGTGTTCAGCTTGTGCTCTATCATATAACTTATTTAATCAAAACTCAATATTTACAATACAATTTTATAAAAACTTCAACCAAGAAACATACTGCAAAGGAAAATATCTTTAAAAGGCCAAATGATGAGTGATTATATCAGTTGATACTGCTTACTGTTAATGACTTCCCACATTTCTGGCACTCTTAGATACATCACCCACAGTGTCAACAACATTTGGGTGAATATTATGTTCAACTCATTTTGTCTGAGATGATGCTCCAATTAAAATAAAAAAACGGAAATGTTTCAAGCAACCAAGATGCACCAAGCCAAATGTTCAGCTTCTACAGAATCCAAAATATTAATTCATCACACCAAGGTTTGCAAATGGAATTTGTTCATATTAATATATACACAAAGTTTTTACAGAATTTACAAAAAGATACAGTAAGATTAAACTGCCTTGCATGTAAAGAACCCAGACCCATTTCTGTCTAGTCAGTTTAGAAAGCGGATCTGTTTGAGAGGAAATATGATCATGCCAATAATCTGGAATTTCTCTAGTGGAGCTAAAAGCACAAAAGACCTCGTGCACATGTGATTTGAGGGAAGAGTTTTTGTATATCTGCCAGTCATATACATACAGCAGACATGCGCCACTGTGTGCGATTTTAAAAGAATAAAAATACTTACTTCTTTACAGGTCCCTCCGAGGTTTTCTTCTGGATGCCCTTATCCTTGCATTTGGGCTGAAAAAAAGATCTATTGGAAGAGACCAAGGGGGTACAGATACGTATGGGTTTAATGGTTGTAACTCTTTCCAAAAATAAATAAATAAATAACTCTTTAACGGTTAAAACTTTACTTTTTCAGACAACTCTGCTAAATTAAGTGCAACATCAGCTAATCGGACTGTTTGTGTAATGTAAGAGTAAAGAAATGCATGGCTAATCTTTGCTCACTTTTGTAGCTAGCTTATGCTATGGTGTTGTGGTGTCACGTTTGCTTACATCGCGCAGGTTTTCAAAACTTTCTCTCTTCATGGTCCCAAATTAAACCATGTTTATTTTATAAGAGGGATTTGTTTTCTTGTGTGTTAGCTTCATACGTTAACTATATCTGTTAACTCTAGACAAAAAGCAATAATCGCATATTAACAATCGCTTTACACCAGTCTATACAAAAGCTAGGTTACAAAACAAACAAGAAATACTAAAAGAAAGAACCGCTTCGCAACCCATATCCCCTAGAATACACTTTGAAATCGTGAACAAAACTTATAACACATTTATCATGATAAGCTAATGTCTCGCAGACACAAACATTGTAGAGCTAACCCTCTTGTTCCTGGCAAGCTACTATACGCATTCTCAGGTTGTCAGCTTGTCACTTACGCGATGCTCCGCTGCATATTGTCTTAAAACGGTGCCTTCACCTTATACTATTTTATAAGAACGTGTTAAAGTATAACACTTGTACTACATGCACACACAAATGCACTAACTCCCGCGCTACAGGCTCGCCAAATTACTTGTAATATTGGGCGCGAAAGTGACATCGTCATCAAAGATGATCAAAATTGAAGATGTGTCACACGTTTGCCAACATAATCACTGTTTCCGGTCTGTGTTTTTATCTTTGAAAATATTGATGTATCATCCTGATTCAGAGATATGATTTAAATTTGGGACTTTAAAATTTTTTAAATACCAACAAAAAAAGCAAAATATAACATACAAGCTATGGTAAGTATTTTAATTTAAATCCATCAACGGTTATGGTACTCACAAACAGTGTCAGAGTGGGACTTCTTTCCTTTAACTTCTCCCCGGGAAAGCGGTATGTTGACAGTTTGGGGTGTATAAACGACCCTATTGCCCCCTACTGTTTGGGAGTTATAACTGCAGACAGTGGTGACTGGTCCTGATGCTGCAAAGATGTGATGAAGGCCCTTTTGTAACAATTCCTTCGTGTCTTTTTGAATGCATAATGTATGTAGTTGTTTGCATTTTCATGAAGCCAGTAGTGAGGGGTTGAAATGCAAGACAAACAGCTGAATAATGGAAGCAGAGTGCTCTGTTTTATTTAACCAAACACAAGTACCATGTTGTTCTTTGTTTACAAGTGCAGCTTCCAAGCAGGATTTATCAATATTTCTATCAAAAAAAGATTACTACGTCCAACTCAATAAATAGCTAAAAAAGAAAAAAATCAATCAATCAGATCAAAGGCAGTGAAAAATATACTACAACACAATAAACTCAAGAAAGAGAAAGAGAGATTTTATAAAGGAAAGGAAGTCCATTTGTTTCCTTGTCTTCACTCTACATCTCTCACAACTCTCTTTTCCTCATCTCGAATGTCGGTCTGCTTCTCTCCTCCAAACAAGTTCCAGCTAATGTGGGGGTTCGCATCCCAGCCTGCGGGGCTCTTGTGAGGCCATCCATTTGCATTTGGACCCAACTCCCTCTGCTCTTTCACACTGACACCTGGACACGAAGGAGCCGTGATGAAAGGGAAGGAGCCATGGAGGGCCCGAGGCGCTGGGAGCCTTTTAGGGAAGCAGGACGGGAGTAAAAAGGGGTGAGGTAGAGGCTGGACCACTGTCAGGAGAAAAAGGGGAAAAGAAATCTTCAGCCTGAGATGTGGAGTTCAGGTACATGCCAGTGCAAATATATTAATATATTTTCATCACAAATTATATTTTTAGCACTAAAGATATTAAAACAGAAAAGAAAAAAATATTCAGCAATATAATTGTTTTGTTTGCCGATGCAAATGTTGCTCTATAAAATCAGTCTTGAAGGCCAAGACTTGGCTCCGTTCTCCATTCAATCCAGGAATACATTAAATGAGAGAAAGAGATGCCATCAAAATGCAGTTTCCTTGTAACTTGAGCTAAAGGAAGTTCAAGAGTTCAGGTTCACAGATAAGTGAGAAATATGATGCAAAAGTGAGTGAATATGAAGAAAATGGAAAGGTGATATTGTTGTTGGTGTTGCCCTTATATCTTAAAATATCTCTGATATCAGTCCAGCTAATTCTGTAATCTCTATTTACTTTTGGATATGAAATCTGGTTCAAGCTGTGCATATTTAATCTTTCATCAATAACTCCCTGAAAAACTAAGGAGTGCTTGATCCTTTTAATGATAGTGTTCTCAACATCTATTATAGTCAGTCCGATAGAGGAAAGCAAAATTGCACTCTGTATTAATTTCAAGGTTTTAGATGTCAGGATGTAATAAAATATAATCTGGTCTACAAACTAGGCAAATATAACCAGAGAGGATGTGTAATTATTCTTTATTCCAAATGCAGAAGCAGTGTATGAAAGATTAAGTAAAATTCTGTGAATCAAGTTTCTTGAACTTCTTTTGAAGTATTAGTTTTCAACATTATCATTCGGTCACATCGCTGTGGATCAACTCCTCTTCACAACATCGCTCTGGACCACTGCGACCCATTCATTGGTTTTCGGCCCTACAGTTGTAAATTTTAGGATGATTGCGGTTCATGTCATGAGTATAACAAAGTTTCACACAGTCTTTAGCTGTCAAATAGAAAGCCTTCAGAATACTTCATACTATACCAACCTGTATAGAATGTGAGATTTAACTATTGGGTTTTTCTCCCAACTTAAATGTTTTGACCACGGTGAAACTTGCTGAGACCTCCCCTCCTGAGAAGACTGACAAAGTTCATGAATGTTTTCCATTTGTAAATAATCTTTCTGAGAGTGTGATGTAGTCTAAATTATTCAGAAATTCCTTTATAACCCTTCCCAGATCGATGGGAATCATTGCTGATGTCTTTCCTCCGAGGCATCGTGTTTACACACGCAGACTGAGACTTTATCGTCCCTGAGAGGAAATTCTTTCTCACACGCCGAGCCCCCGGACTCCTATCACCATGTAGGCAATGCAGCAGAACACAGCCCAACAGCTCAGCAGGGCCCGCTGTTCCAGGCAGCTATGACTGCAGGCAGCAGACTTTCCCCAAATCAAGCCTTCCTGCACTGCAATGTCCCATATCTCTGTCCTGAGGGCAGTGGGGTGAGGTATTCATGTAATGGATGTGTCAGGAGAGATTGCAATGCGTATGGTGGCCTTATTGAGCTCAGTGAGGGTGGATGTGGGCAGACCAATGATCTTTGCAGCAGTGCTGGTAATGCATGTAAGTTTGCTCTGATTTGACCGCATGTTGGAGCAACTCTGAATTTCCTGATAGCTGATCGCCTCTGGTGACTGCTGCTGATCAAAGGTGACTTTATTGTTCAATATTATTTACTGTTCAACACCTGATGGCTGCAGGGCCGCAAACTAATAAAACCTTTGCTTTTACAGAGCTGCTCACACTGTTGATGATGAGATAATCAAGTGGATTTGATTACCTCTGTTACCCCTTTAGGGTGTGTGTAGTTTTTCACACATCGCCTCTGCATTGTGGTGTGGTTCTTGTTTTGTGATGCCATGCCTAAGGTTGCGTTTAAGTAACTTTAAAGGAATACTTCGCCTTAACAATGATGTGCCTTCATTTTCTACTCACCCTCATGCTAATTAACACACTGCAACACCTTTTTGATATTTTTCATGCAGCCTGAGATGTGGGGAGGTTTTCGTTCTCCATCAATGTCAAAAGTCATAAAAGTCCACAAAAACTTGGTAATATTCCTCCATACTGCTCGTCCAATGGAATCCAAGTGTCCTGAGTGGATAGTGTCCATTATTTACTGGAAACAACAACATTTAGTATATTTAACGGCTTTAACAGCGGGCATGGCATTTCCTGGATGAGTTAGACGACTCTATGGAAGCCGCGGCAGACCAAGTCATCCATCCACTAATGACTAACCAAGCTTTTTCCAACTTGGGGCAACGCTAACCGCATCCTGGGTAATGTACACAGATGAAATTCGAAATTCTACGTTGTCTACGTTTGTATTCGCGGCAGAATGCTACCCACTCAGGACACTTGGATTACATTGGAAAAGCAGTATGGAGCATCACTCTGAGGATGAAGTATTAATTTAAGGCCAGATAAAGACAAGATTATATTTTCTTTATATGACTTCATATGTTCAGCCTTAGAGGTGAAAGAGAAACTTTTTTCTTTCGCTTGGCTGTGCATTAATATTATTGCTCTGCAGCAATATGGAGCTCCTTGGTTGTTCAGAAACTACCTAGAAGAGCTAAAAATCCCCCCCTGCAAACCCAAAGCACGGACGTTAGTAGGGAGAAATCTCACTCAAGGTGATTGTTTTGCTGTCTGACAGCAGACAGGATGAAAACACATCTTCGGTCACCGTTACAGTGATGCTCTGCAGGGGGAATCTCTGTGTCTTACCTCTGTCCATCACCGAGCCCGCTCCTCCATTCAGAGGAAGGCCGCTCTCAGCGGGGAGGAGAGGGAAGGGAAGGGGTGCACTCTGGACCAGCTGGAGGATGGACGGATGAAGGATGAGATGGATTGATGCTTGTAATGGAGACATTTTACACAATAAAGTCTGACACTGTGTGCAAAAAAACCCTTTCTTTTAGACATAATACCCCATTGACAGAAAAGCCGCTATTCATTTTAAGATCCTACAAAGAAAACATGGAGTTGAAACTGAAAAACTGCATTGATTTTGGGGGGAAAAAAGAAGTGCTCCTTTTCAAACACAAAATAATTAGCATTTAAAAAAAAAAAAAACCTTTGGCCACTGACAATACAAGAAACGTCATAATGTCTAAAAAAAAAGTGGATGATCTCACAGCTAATTAGATTTGCACAAAGCTTACATCGACAAACAGATCAGATGCATGACTGGGATTTTTTTTTTTAAAGCCCCCCGGAGAGGCTTCGAGAAGCGAAGATGTGGAGGAGTTTAGCACTCTGTGAGAGACTGTCAGGAAAAAGTTCAGCAATTTAAGAATGTGAAATTGCAAAATGTGGGCGGATTTCATGAGCTGTGGTGCATAATAACATCAAAAGGCCGAGAGTCTGGAGAAATCTGTGTACTTAACAGACAAGACTGAAAATCAATATTGAATGGCTGTGCTCTTCAGGCCCTCGGGCAGCGCTGCATTAAAAACAGATATGATTCTGAAGTGGAAATCACTGCAAGGACTTGGGAATGCTTTTGGAAACTGCTGGCGGCAGACATGCTGAGCAGCTGTAGCTTTCCACAAATGCAAGTTAAAACTCTAAAAGGGAAAGAATAGAAACATTTAAGTTGGGCAAAGGGGACATTGGTTCTAAAAGTATGTGTGTATTACTATGCAGCTTGAGGGTAATTCATATATATGTAAAGGCAATTATTACTGAGACATATATTCTTGCTTTCAGCATCATTTCCCGACACCCAGGAGAGTTTTTTTTTCAAGGGAAATCTTTGATTATTTAAGCAACTCACTCCACATTCTGCACATTTTACAAAAGCCTGGCTTTCAGTGCAATGGTTAATCAGGCCTGGCCACAGCTCAGATCTGCAACTCACTGAGAAAAATCTCAGACATGATCAAACAGGAAAAATACAACTTAGAAGTGAGCTCGAACTTGATACATTTCACACACAGCAGTGGTGCTAGGACTGGGGGGTATGGGAATGTTTATTCCTCCAAAGAGAGGTGATGCTAGAAAAAGTTTGAGAACCAGTGTCAGTGTTATTGTTACAAGAAACATTTCTATTCCAGTTTTTGAAAACATGTTGCTGACACCAAATTCAAAACGAGCCTATTATCACACCCCAGAAAATGCAATGAAACTTCTTAGTTTCAGTATTTAAATGCTGTTGTTGTAGTTTTTTCAATAGAAATAATGAGGCGTAAATTGTGAGATGTTATTTACAGCTGTGGTTTTGAAAAGTTACTTTCAATTTATGCTCATCAATTTCATGTATGAGAAATGAGTGTAAACATTCACAAAGTAGTAGCCAGTGTGAGCAGTTTTTTACATATTTTACATTAATACTTAACTATGTATAAGTTTGGTACAATGAAGCTTTGTAGCTGTCACACAGTTAGTTGCCTTTTTGTGCAGCCTGTCAATGCAGCATCTAAACCCGATTGTAGATTAAAAAATATGACTTCCCCATAAACTTTAGACCGGATGTAAAGTACACAAAAATAGAAAAACTCTGTCGCCTACCTTCATGTTCTTTCTTGTAATTGTTTAAAAGTAATCTTGAAAATGACTTCTTCGGGCTTTCTGAAGGTCTTTTAAAGTCATCTGAGCTACTTTTCCACTTGTTAAGCCAGTTAAAACTGTTTTATGGATCATTCAAGCATAAAATCTACAGGATGAACCAGTGTTCAGTCTACAAATAACAACTTTACAAAGACACCATTTTAAATCATATATTTTGGTGCTGTGTTAGAAGTTTATAGTATTTCATGTCAAGGTGATTCCCACATAGCCACTTGCTTACAACTGGATACATTTCATCATCAGTGTACAGTGAGTCTTTTAAAAACTGGACAAATGGACGACTAAAAAAGAGCCAGGCTTAACTATCTACAGCTTAAATACATTATCAGAGTATCTTCAAATAGGAAAACAACCAGCAAGCACTCAACATGGGACTTGAGAGACACTAAATCTGATCCATCTACAGAAGCCATTTTTATGGAAGGGAATAGGTAAAAGACTGAGCTATGCCGAATGAAACAAGAAGTGGACTGGAAATCAGTGCAACAGGTCTGATGGAGTAACAAATCCTCCCCAGACCACAGACCTCGACATTATTGAAGCAGCGTGAGATCATGTTGACAGGAAACAGAGCAGAAGTACGCCAAAATTCACTGTATAGATGGGTAAAAGCCGATGTATCTGCGAGGACAGAGTAGGTTTTGTCCCAATATTCGCACTTCCACCCTTGTGTCCTTGGACTGGTGTTGATGTTTGCCCAGAATATGCTTTCAATATCTGAGTTAATTCATTGATAAGTATCTATATTTATTTACAGATATCCTCTGCTAACAATTTAATCACTTTTTGTTTTCAACCAGTCATAAAGCAGCCAGTTTAATCATTTCATACTCATTATGATGTTTAGCAGCAGAACAGCAACACAACCATCTGTACGGTCATCGTGGATTATGTAACGGCACATGTTGATGGCATAACCATCATGGTTCCAATTCTGCTGTTTTCCTACGCTTTTAACCTACACACTGCAACTCTTACATCACATTACTGTTATTTAGCTGACTTTTTTATCCAAAGCGGTGCCATTACAAGGAAACGACAGGTGACTGAGATGGGAGCGGGATTCGAACTACCACCCTTCACATTATTGAATGACCCTACCACCTGAGCCACCTGTCCTTTACATGCACTTCTACCAAGTGCACACTTCCCACAGCACCGCAGGGCGCAATGTGGGTATTGGGACAGGACTTTAAATCAGACGAGAAAGTCCTTATGAAGCCATTCTCGATATATTCCAAACATCTCTGAGAAATTTAATTGGAATATGTGATGTTCAGAGTTTAACTCCAAACTGAGGTTCCCCTTTGCAAAAAGTCAGAAAATATTTAAATGGACTGTGCTTATACAGCGATTTTCCACCCACTGGAACAAAGTGCTTCTCACTAATCCGCTCTCTTACAGAATTTATCATATAATTAAACATTGTCTGGGGCAGTCTAAAGGATACTAGTTAACCTAAGCCCTGGCTTTGCCTGCGGACACGATAGAAACTGAACTCCCCTCTTTAGGGGTCAGTCAGTAAGTTGGTCTCATATTAAATGATAACATTTCAGTAATGATGCTTATTCAGCTCAGGCAATTCCATATTAAGTGATAAAGTTGAAAGTATTGTTTCTATTAGAGACATTTCATTCTGGATATTTGAATCACAGTCTAGGCAATTATTTTCTCTCAGAGTAAAGAATGAAGATCCCCCTCAATGATTATGTTCACAATCTGAAAAAACTGGTTGAATTACAGCTTATATGATAAAAGGAGGAGCCAGGTTTCCACATGTGAAACCTTTGAGGTGGTAGTGAGGATGCGGTGGTGACCTGGTGACTGGGAGGTGGAAGGTATCCCGGATAGTTGACCAGGATGAGTTTGCTGAAGTTGAACTTGTAGGTGAATCTTTTCCCTTTGGTCTTGTGCAGGATGCGTTTGTTGTAGTAGTATCTGCAAGCAGAATGTGTGTGTGTCAGACCACATGCTACACACACTCCTGCTCCTGTTGGCTACTGCAGCAATTTGCTTTTCCACAGATGGCCAGCATTCCATCTGTGGGCATTTTAGAGTTTAAATTTTAACTCGACAGCATGTGCAAGCAGGAGTGTTTTTTATTTACAGCATCCAGCCTGAGGGAGAAGCTGCACACACACACACTCACACACACAGTCTATTACCTGAGCGCCCGGCTGAGCTTGTCGTAGTTCATGTGCGGTTTGCCCTTCCTCTCCCCCCACAGCCTGGCCAGCCTCTCCGGGTCCCTGATGACAAACTCCCCCCACTCCCCTCCCCAGCCGATGGCGCCGCCCTCGCCACGGCCCAGGAGCTCCAGCAGAAAATGCCAAAGCTGGACTTGTCTGGAACCAGGCGACCAGGCTGGTTTATACGCCCAGTCAGGAAACAGCACTGCTGAAGGACAAGAAGGAGAGTGAAAATGGGAAAATCCATCAATATTCTTCTATAGAGTGTTGGCTCTTTACTTTACAGCCCCTACAGGAGTGACTCATATGGGAACTTCCAAATCGAAGAAAAGGTGATTCTCTATTTGTACAGCAAAGCAACACTCACTATTTCCTGGGATTGATAATGTTAGTTGGTTAGTGTTAAAGGTAGGTATGGCTCGATGCCACTTTTGCACATCCGATACCGATTCCGACACTGCAGCTTCCAGGATTAGCCGATACCAATCCGATTCTTTTTGTCACTCTAAAAGTTGTTAATAATGCTTAGATGTAATTTGATTGATACTAACGTCTAAAAGTATCACATTCACTTTGAAACATCTGTTCTGGTTCCCGAAAGAAAGAAGGGAAATATGCGATAACTGCAGTCATTTGTTACTGCCTGGGTTTGGATCAGACAGGTTCTAATAAAAAAAATCTGATAACCGATCCAGTAATTTTGGCCTGTATCGGACTCGATACCTATCCAGTGGATCGGATCAGACCATCCATACTTAAAGGTATTAAAGTGTTAACTTTATAAAGCCTAAGAAATTTGATACATATGTTTCTGAAATATTTTTCATCACTTTGTGGTAAAAACTTTGCTCTCTGCAGAATACCTTATTAAACTTGTCTTCTGACTCCTAATGGATGCCAGGAAGTAGAAGACAGCACTACATTTATTTTTACCCGTGACATGGTAATGAATGATACTTTAAAAAAAAAAACTGTAAATATTTTCCATATTTTGTTTAAAGGCTACATTAGATAAGTATGCATACAGGTACTACTTGGAAAATTTGAATGTCCTGCAAAAGTGCTACATTTCTGTAACTTAACTACAAATATGAAATTCACACATAGACAATTAGTATGCAAATCATTATATTTCAGCTTTTATTTTGTTTAGATTTGCTGATTAGCATTTGGAGTTTCATAAAACTTCAAATTAAAAAACTCTGATTTAGAATCTTGCTTGAAATCAATAAAATATGGATTTCAGAAACAAAAATGTCAGGCCTCTGAGAGTAAAATCTTGCATCTGTACTCAGTACATAAAATGATGTACTAAGGCAATTATGTTTAACTGCCTGAATAAAACAACTTCTCCAGCATATTCTAATTTTACGATTAGTACATCAGATTTTGAAAATTTGGCATTTTCTAATTTGAACCACTAGATGTCGTTACTCACCGGAATCGAACGTTTAAACCGGAAACCTAAGTGCTAATTTTGTTGGGTTAACTGCATTTTTGCATAATAATAATTTGACACTATTGAGTAATATTTGTTTAACTTCTTAGGAGTTCATCATGAGGCTATCATTTCCATGTTTATGTGTTGCTTATCATATATGAATTTGTTTTGCTTTGGACACATAGAGGCTAGAGGTTCCCTCTTGCTTCCAGTCTTCATTTCAAGATTATTTACAAAAAAAGACAAAGAAATTGGAAATATTTTGTTTCAAGGATTTATAAGGATAAAATAATGTTCATCATGTGGTTATTTCAGTGTACTTTTAGTAGAAAAGTTCTGAATACTGCTTTCTGATGTGCATTTATCAAAGCTAAGAACAGTTATTGCTGCAGTCTTTGCATGGATTTGAACCATGATGAGCTGGAAAATGTGAGAATAATCAGTTCTCGCTTGAGACTAGTCAACAGAGGCACCCTAGTAAATGCAATTTACTTTATGACTAATATACTGGTGTTAACACTGATTGTTAAAGCCATATATAAATAAACCATATCTTCATCAGGGAAAACCAAACATCAGCATAGATGTGCTTCCCAGTAAAAAAAAAAGCTGCTGTAACCAACCTGATCCCACAAGCTGCCTCTGAGTATCTGCAGAGACTTCTTCCCCCTTCCTCCTCGCTGCTTGTTTCTGTGCCACTTATTTATCTCTTGTGGCTGTTTATAGGATTCTGTTATTGCAGAAGTCGCTACATTTCCATTTCATTAGATTTCCCTTGTAAAACACAGCAGAGGGCAGGAAACAGCACACAATAAGTATTCCTGTTCCATTTTTCCGGGGAGACTGGAGCTCTGTTGTCCTGCGAGCACCAACTAATCAATCTAGCGTTATGAGAAAACATTTTCAAGCTCACTCAAGCTCTTCTCATTATTTGGGCTTTATCACTTTCAAAGGCTTTCTCACAGAAATGCAGATATCTGTAACTCCTCATTAAGAAAACAGAGTTGTTTTTTGTTTCTTCAAAGTACTGTGATCAAGTAAAATCACAGGGCAAACGGGTGCAAGTTACAACAGGGCTATTCCATGCCAACTCACCCAAACCTCACAAATAGACATAAGGAGAAAATCTGGAGAAAACAATGATAGCAGCTTCCAAATACTTTTTAAACATTTATTAATCTTCTTATTTTCTTTGGCTGAAACATCCTGCAACCATTAGACCATCCCATCAACAGTTGTTGTTGAATCCTTTTCAGGTTAAAACCAAGCCATTGGGATATGCCAAAAAATACAGTTATAACAACAACAACAGCAACAACAACAACAACAACAACAATAATAATAATGATAGATTTTACACATCAGTGCCTTTCAGGGCTCAAAGACACTTCACTGCATTAAAAGAGCAATAAAATATATGAATACAGAGGACAGTTAACCACTCGTTCACTTCAAAAGAGAGTCTCCATTGACTCCCATGTTAAAAAGGCAACTTGACAGCATAAAAAACATGTTAAGCAGTTAAAAACAAACACAAAATAAAAACAAACATTTTAGGTTCAATAGGTCAACTTTACCCTTTATACAGCTTTGGGTGGAGGCTTTGTTATGCTGTGCTTTGCTATGCTATGCTATACTAGACTTATTGTACCGTACT
>JAVQJG010021569.1:0-11370 GCA_036024015.1 Craterocephalus amniculus
GGAATAACAACAACAAAGGAAGTACAGGCTTCATACAGGTCACGGAGGGATCCGACTAGCATTTTCTAACAACACATTGGTAAAACTAAGGCGTTTTGTGGCAGATAATGCCTTATTTAGTGGACGAGCAACGATTGCCTGATCGCTCCCGTTATATGGATTTATGCTGATCGCGTGTTCACATAAATATTTTCTGATGGAGTTCGAGTTTTGCCACAACTGTCTGGGTGAGTAAATGATCATATAGCATGCTACAACATAGGTACAGGTTGAAAAATACCGAAGTACTCCTTTAAGGCGCAATGACCTGAGCATGTATTTTTGTGTCTTCAGCCCACCTCTGATTGGATTTGGAGAACACAATATGCTCATTTACAGTTTTTCTTGGCAGATGCTACATGTTGTTGTGGCTGAGTTTTACAGCGTCACATGCCAGAAAGCAGATATCAACCCAATGGCCTTTTTAAATGGACACCCGAGGAGGGACAGAGAAAGAAATAAGACAAAAGTCAATATAAGACTCTTTTACTGGCTGGAGAGTACATAATTCATGTTGAATTAGCCCTTGATCGGGGAAGTGTCATGGTGGAAAGTTACTATGAACTAATAAACTAAAAGAATGGTTTTCAGTGAATGCATTTTTTCCAATCATTTTGTCCCAACCCGAACATAGAATATACCTAGATGACAATGCCAAGATTCATCAGACTGAAATAATAAAAAAGGGGGGTTGAGGGAAACGAGCGAGATCTTAACCTCAGTGACAATCTTTGGGATGTGCTTAAGAAGAACATCAACAGCAGTTTGATTCTCCCATCATCAACACATGATCACATGTAAGCAACTCCTGTCAGAAATAAACATGACATCTTTGTAGCATTGTGCTGTTTGCAGAGTCCAACAAAATATTGTGTGTGTGACTTTTCTTTTGCCAAACCATGCATTTATACGTTTTTGGGGACTTTTTGCTTTTTGGTCGGCTTTGTAATTCATCTAGTCAATTAAATAATTAACAGGAAGTGAATAATTCATGCTTTGAATTTCCTATTAAATACAAAAATATAATAAACAACCCTCAAGATTTAAAGAGAAAGGAAATAAATGAGGGTGAAAAGCATTAAATTCAAACACTTAATCAGGGAAAAGGGTTTTTGTCGGACCCACCTCCCTGTACGCCCACTGTCCCTGTGTGTGGACGGTGCGGAGGCTCTCCGTGTACTGGCTCGCTGACTCGGGCTCTGACGAATGCCTTTGGAAGGAGCAGCCGAACTGGAGACTCTTGTCCTGTGTTGGCACAGCAATGCTGAGCCCTGGGAAGCCCTCGGGGTCCAGGTCGGCCTGCACGCTCGCCGTCACGCTGTTGGAGCGTTTGAAACGAGCCCGCCTGCAAGACAAAAGAGTCAGAGGAGGCCCGCAGTCCTCTAATCACGCACAAACAGAGCTTTCTCATGTTCTTTTTTTCCTTCTTTTTAATTGCACATTACAGTTTGAGCAGGCCGCTGCTGTCACTGTCATCACCACCACTTGCTCGGCTGTGATAATTCCCACTAAATCCTCTGGCATATGACGCATCAGTGTGTGCAAATATCATGTCAGCGGGCTCAGCGATGAGTGTTTACTCTGTTGCAAGTTTATAACCCACCTTCCACCATCCATCTTTGCAGTCTGATGAAGACAGGAGTGTGACTAAGATGTCCCACCGTCATCTGGGGGCGTGGGGGTGGGGGTGGGGTACTATTACCAGGTCCACCATCCCACGTGGCTTAACATTCAGGTGTATGCAATGATGTGTTTGCATGCGTGCGTGCAAATCTGACCTGTGACATAACTGGATATAATTAGATAAGCGTCGAGTCACGTGTGCATGTGGTGTTGCAGTAGTCACAGTTACTGTCACTAACAGCGAAAAATGAGACGTTCTTGGAACAAAGTGTTACTGAGTTCATGCTGTGATGCCTGATGAATTGTTAAATTAATTAATAGGAGCTGGAACAGAAATCAGTTATGGGCTGCTGCACTGTTGGGTGCTCAGGAAGACGCAGACCTCTTTTAGATTATACATAAAAAATTATTCACGAAAGTTAGTGTAGAAAGAGCAACCGCTTTTGACAGAGTCATATATTTTCAGATACACAGCAAAAAAAAAAAAAAAAAAAAACACAACAAAAAAAAGCCCCAACTTAGTTGTGCTTATAATACTAAAAATGACAAGTCAAATCAGAATGAAGCTATGAAAATGAAAACATTTTTTGCTTCCTTTACCTTTTCTCATCTTCTACTTGGACTCCTATAGAGTGCACCTCTGTCAGAGCCTTTCCCTCTGCGTCTGAATCTGACAAAGTCTCTGAGCTGTCCACCTGTAGCAGATGAGTAACAATTATGAAAGTCAGTGTTGTAACACACAACCTGTGAGAAAAAGAACAACAGTGGCGAGAATGAAACATTTGGGGAAATAAGTAACTGAGAAAAAGAACTCCGCCCGCAGCCTCTTCAAATCTTTATACACAATTTACTTTCAAAATGTATAAAATATGTTAACTGGCACTTTAACTGCTGTGTGTGACTCCTAGGTGTGGGCATGTGTGTGAATGACGATGATCCTTCACATAGACATTAAAAACATTAAAGGAGCTATACCTGATATTATTTTAATCTTTCTAAGAAAAATGCTTTCTACACAGTGTATTATGTGGTAAAAGTCCATAAAAATGAATGACTCTTTTACCACATAATATACTGTGTACAAACTATTTTTCTTAGAAAGATTAAAATAATATTTTTACTCCTTTGTTTCATTTGTGAAGAGCAAGATCAGTTGCACCCTCAACAAATATACAAACTGTACCAAAACCAACAAAAAGGAGTAGATATATGTAGACAGTTTTAATCCCGAACAAATTTTCACTTTCACCTGCACAGCTATGGACGGCCTCCACTTTCTGCCCCCTCGCCCGTCGTCCTGCCCTCCAGCTTTGCTCAGCATTATGCTGTTCTGAGGCAGAGATGTTGTCTTCCCCAGGCTGCCTATCACCCTATCCCTCTCTCGAGCCGGCCTCGGCGGCCCCTCCAGCAAGCTGTCGGCCGAGCAGCTGTGTTTGGCCCTCACGCCAACACCTGGACCTCCTGTGTAGGGCACCAGCTCCCTTGAACCCCTGATACCGTCTAGGCTCTCTGCAGAGTTACTGTGCTGACGGGAACGTCCCGGACCACCGGCCGTGTAGTAGCCTCCTCTGGAGGTGCGTCCTGAGGGTCCGTCGGAGCTACCGAGGTCCACGGAGTTGCTGTGCTGCTTGGGACGCCCGGAAGCGGAGCCCGGAGGCATCTGTCCGCTGCTCTGGAAATAGGCATCCTGGGTGGATTCGGTGCTGCTCTGGGCCCGCACCGAAAGCGAAGACTTGGACATGCGAGGCGGGAGTGGGGGAGGAGCACCTTTACGATAAGGAAAGACTGAAGCGTAAGAAGAGCAGGGGAAGAGGAAAACACAGGTATAGATGGCAGTTAAAAGCTAATTATGCCGACAGGGAGCAGGTTTGGAGGTTACTTACAGAAGGGACAGACTAAAGGGAGAATTTGAAAGGGAAGTTAAAAAGGTGAAAAAAAGAAAGGATTGGTTGAAGTAAAAAGGAAAACCAACATAGCAGAGAGAGAAAACATAAACAGTGTGTTAATAAAATGTCATCACAACATAAGACAAGAAGTTTTAGAGGCTCAACACAAATGAGGTGATTTTGTAAATAAAAAAGTGAGTGAGACAGCGAAGTGGTGACAAAAGCGAGCCTCTTCCCCCTGAGACGACTTAACTCTGCTTCTTGAGTTCGAGCAACAACCTGAGAGAAACACTAAAGTAAGTCTGCAGATGCTGCCTCCTCCTCCTCTTTCACAGCTTCCTCAAATCTATATACACAATTTATTTTCAAAATGTAAATATGCTAAGCTCTAACTCCCATGTGTGTGACTTCCAGTTGGGTATGTGTGTTAATGTAGATGATCCTTCACAGGGACTTTAATAAATCTCAGGGGGGATTTGCAGGAAACTAAGAAATTTGGTACCTGCAAGGAGCTAAATTGGCTCCACTGAACAAACACATGTCTGCAAATACATCCAGTCCCGCCCATCCGCACACATTATCACTAATTCCCAGTCTTATGAAACAGAAAGCACACTCTCTTATTTTTAGGGTTGTGTGTATCAGGACATGATGAAAAATATTCTGTTCCTCATCAGGTGTACAACCTGGAAGAAGGAAGAGTATAAGATGCTGTAAATGCTGCCAATCAAATGGAGG
The DNA here is from genome assembly GCA_036024015.1 of Craterocephalus amniculus. Classification (NCBI taxonomy): domain Eukaryota; kingdom Metazoa; phylum Chordata; class Actinopteri; order Atheriniformes; family Atherinidae; genus Craterocephalus; species Craterocephalus amniculus. Next base: position 4,287 of record JAVQJG010021569.1, read on the forward strand.
TTATTGATGAATCATCTACAGTGTGAGCTCCTCTAAAGAAGCAGAGGTCTTAGTATATTGCTTGTTTGGTGAGTTCAACTGTGTGTCAACACATTGTTAAAGAGGAAAGACAATAGCAATGAGCCTCAACCACAAAGTCCTGGCTACAAATGTATGAAGATTGTGGCATTGATGAAAATCTTTGTATCTGGGAGTAGTTTAGTCTACAGACGCTAAGGAGTTCTTTTATTCTCCCTTGAGTGCTCACAGGTTTGAGTAAAGTCAGTATTGGTGTTTGTGATGTTGTTCATTCAAATACACTAAAACATATAATTCTATTGCTGGTCTGTTTAGCACAATTTCTACAATAGACATGTTCAAATTAAAGAGGTTTCGCCAGATCTGTTCCCTCGAAACCCAAATTTACCCTATCACGCCCTAACATCCTGGTTAACTGCACCACTAACCAACCTTCAGATTCTTCTGAGGGGGTTTATTTAATCAGGCGCACCACCTCCTACATCGGCATGCTGCAGCTTAAAAGGATGGACAGAGCCTGTGGCAAATTTCTTTACAAATTGTAAAAGGTAATTAAAGAGAGATGAAACCTCATTCCTTCCTGCCTTTAGCCGCTACTCTTCAAGGATACGTGCCCTGGCTAACACACAACAGGTTCACTGAGCAACTTTGGAATAATTAATGTGACCAAACACAGCTTATCAGCACAAACACCTCGTCCCATTGTCAAGCACGGCGGCGTTGGTGAGATGATTTGGGCTTGATTTGAAGCCACAGAATCTGGACACTGTACTGTATGCATTCATTGATTCACCATGAACTTCCTCTACATACAAAAGTGAGACCAGCTGGTTAAAACTGGTTATAATGAGGTGATGTAATAATCCAAGTCCAAAGATTGAGGGTGTGCTCTCTGTTTACCCTGCATATACTTTTTAAACAAATAAACTAAATGTCCCACAAGGCTTTTCTTGTAATTACAATGCGTTCGTTGCAAAGAAACAGATCTTATCAAGAGTGATAGGAATAGAGAGGGTAAACAAAGGAAGACGGCAGTGGGAAAAACAGATATACAGAAAAGCAGAGTGAAAAAAAAACAAACAGCAGGAGATCCTTGGCTATCATCATAATTGTGAGCGTTCCTGTATCTATTACTAGATGGAAAACACAGGAGAGAGAAAAGAGAGAACAAAGAGCATGAACAATAACATACTAGCAAATCTGCGCCCATAGCATGCAAACATACAGCAAAACAGAGACGAAGGCTGCGGGATTGAAGTGAGATCATTAGAGACTGAATGAATAAAGAGAAAAAGGAGGGGGGCAGGAGGTTGGGAATTAAAAATGAATGCACACGTTGCACATAGCATAGAGCTGTGCAGTGAGTGAGAGTGAAGGTTTCTGCGTAGATCTGCTTTTGTCAAGGCGACCAGACATATGCTGTCATAAAATTCTCCCTCCCGCTGAGTCTCCCGCTAAGTTGCTGCCACATAAAAAGGAACTGCACATCATTTTTTCCACCGCACAACCAAGCACGCTGAGGCACACTCACCGGCCCCACCCTTGATGCTTCCCTGGGGGCCAGACATGGAGAAGACAGAGAGGCAATCGTCGTCCTGGGAGCAGCCGGCCTGGATGGCGCGGACGTAGCTGTGGCTGCGTGTGCGGAACACACCTGGAAGATCCAAAGCTTCGACGGCTTGAGACTCCACCTCCCCAAACATGGTCTCACAAACGGCCTCAAACTGGTGGTTTAACGTGTCCCCCAGCTGTTCAGAGGAGGGGAAGGAAGATGTTTGTCATGTCATATCTACATTTCATATCCTCAGATTGTAATGTAAAACACTCTGTGTGTTTTGTTACCTGTGAGCTGGTCAAGGAGCGGGTATAACTGCGCGAGCGGGTGTGGGTTTTGGGCGCCGTTCTGCTGTTAGGGTAGGAATCCGTGCACTGCTTGCAGGAGTACCTGGATTTCAGATTAAGTGCGCATCATCAGAAGACTGCGATAAAAACTGCGCTGCAACAACCACAAACCGAGTCTTTTTTTGTTCGCATGATGCTGCACCCTGGCAGTAGAATCTTCAGCCATTTGGTTTGCTATTTTAGTCAATGTTAGTAACACGCAGAGCACCATTTGTTTAGCCGCAACTACTGTATCATGTAAGATTTCAGTGAGTCATGCTCAGTCCCCAGCTGGACTTTTACTGCATTCCTATGACAGACTGCGGAGCAAAAATGGAAAAATATCCCATTCTTACAGTTTTCTTTTTAGCCATTTGTCATCATAGTTTTAATGTAAAAACTTTAAACCCAATTATGTGAAGTTTTTACTATGAATGTGTATATAGATACACATAAATAGACAGATTATATACATATTACCATACAGTGCAGCATCATCATCTAAAAGATAACGGCTGCATAATATTTGTAAGGGAACTCTGCTGATTTGACATCCATTCTTGTGAGTTTGAACAATAATTTATGTTACATAACATTCATGGTGTTTTTGCCATGATTAGTTACAGTTTTCTGCAGATTGAAGAACAAAGTATATTCACTTAAACCTCAAATGCATCTCTTTTGAATTCAGATGACTCATTTTTCATACTTATCTGCCTTTATCAGGTTCAGAAATGTGTTTGTAAATATCTTAAATAAAAAAAGATGGCCAAACAGGTAAGCTGCATCTGGCGAAAGAGGACCAAGCTACAGGAAATGTAGTTGTAGGATTACGATTTCGTTCCCCTAACCCTGCAGTAGATGGCGAAATGTTAGGTTACTGATGATGAAAACACTTTTTTTCCCTCCCTGCTTACTCTTTTTTTTTTACAAATACTTAAACATCATCAATTACATACTCTTTCCACTACTTCTAACACATTTGAGTAATCCGTATTTACTCTGTTTTCAGCTTAAACATATAAAATGGCATATGTGGCCTTTGACCTTTGATCCATGCTGATAGACCGTCTGAAGGCTTCCCTCTGGGCGATCAGCGTGGATTTAGGTGAAGCTTTGGGGCTTGTGTCTGAGTCGGCACTGTCGTCGTCCCCCATGGCCTTGATGTAGCTGCCGCTCCTCATCCGACGGCACGGAATTTCCCCTCCGCTGTCCGCTGCTCCGCCACCACCGTATCCACCTGCCCAGTCTTCTGAAGGGACCTGAGACGGATTCAGATCCACCCGAACATTCACACAGTCAAAAATGACCATAAATATGACCAGCTTATAGTCATTAGTTTGAAAATACAACAAGAAGTGAGTAGAAAAATGACAGATATTTAGTCTTCTAGTAGGATTCTGTAAAAATGTGTTAAAAAGGTTAAAATGTAAGGTTAGTTTAACACTGATTAGACACAATGCAACATAATCAGTCTTGAGATATTGAAATGTTTTCACTGCTTTTTCGGCAGTTTTAACAGTTTGAATAAGGAAATATATTTCATGGCTGAAAAATATTTCACACATCAGACAGAAGGGACAACGATGATTCAGACTCACAGCGCTAAACACAAACACAACGTTGGATTGTTAAGCAAACACACCTCCTCGCTCTGCCATGCTCGTGCACAAGATGAAAGCAGAAAACATGCTGATAGATACATGGAAGATGATGTCAGAGAAAGAGGAGAGCGAAAATGGACAAAACGACTTACAGAGAGAGAGAAACTCTGACAGCTGGAGAAACACTGACACAGAAAAACAGAAACAGAGTAAGCGAGAAGCTGACAGATGGAGAGCAAATAAACAAATATCCAGGAAGGCAAGTAAAAAGAGCAGAGAGGACAGCAAACAGAGTGTAGGGGAGGTGGCAAACACAGAGAGAGCAGACATATTGTACAGGGCAACAGAATATGAGAAGAGCACAATGACAGACTTCAGTGTGCCAAGAGCAGGAAAACCGAGAAAATGAAAATAAAACGAGACACTCCCACGCAAGTGTACAACCAAGACAAAAAGAAATTAGGAGAGTCAAAATATGGAAAACTGAACCACACAAACACTGAAACAATGAAAAAAAAAGAATGAAGTCATCTTTAAGTTGCTTTTATGTTGATTTTTTTTGTCATATGACACTGCAGTCACAAAATTTTAGATTTAATGGAGCGACGTGTCTCTGGAAATCCTCAATGCATGTGTAAATTGACAAGGACTCTCAATGGGCAGCTTTTCAGTCACACACGTACCACGAGTGAAAGAATATTCAGATAAAAGTACTTATTAGACTATCCATGAATCACGCCACAGCGTTGAGTGGCTGAACAACTCTTATATGGCATTCAGGAAATCAGCCAGCTGTGCCTGTAATATAGTGAAGATATGTATATACACCTGAAAGAAGACTGAATGTCTTTCTTCATGGATTCAGCCTGTAAACACAAATATTTGATTTCTAACAAAAGTCACAAATGGTAATATCTGCAATTCATAGAAACCGAGTCCTTTTACAAAACAAAACTGTCAATGACACGTTTAAAAACCAGTTTTATATTCATTTAAGACAACTTCATCATATTAAAAGCAGCTACTGTACACTTAGGCTTATCTGATGACAAATGGGCTTTTTAATGTGCTGAAGGTTCTTCCAACTTGATGAAAGCAAGTCCAGCTGCAGCTGAAATATCTTTGCAGGTGTTGAAGCATCTTTTCAGTCTGACTGTGTGTGAATTGTGGTAAGAAAACTGCAAAAATGGGCAGTGGTGAAGACAGCCACATGCTGGAAAAAAATTGGGGTAAGCATTGCTGATGGGTGGGATAAAAAAAAAGAAAGATCCAAAACACTCCAGAATCAGGTGGTAAAAGGAATCTATTATTTTTGTTGCAATGGCCGATCCCTTACACATCTTCACAAGTGTCGCTTTAATCAACACCATTTGGGATAATTGCACGTTTTGCCTCACGCATACAATCAATTTAGTTTAAGGACCACTTAGTTCAACATATCAGTGTGTGTGTCGCTTTTTAGTCGAATCCCATTTCTTTTCCTGTATAATGAAAGCTACATGAAGTAACTACTCGGCAGAGCTGATCGGAACTCCAGCAACAGGAGATAGATCCATTTCTTGCTATGACCCACCGCTTTCACATCCTTAGAAGTGTGGCTTTAATCAACATCATTTTAGATAATTACACCCTGCACATACGATTAAGTTAGTTTAAGGACCACTTAGTTTAGCATACAGTATGAGAGTGTGTGTGCAAACGGTTTTCATTGAATCCTGTTTCTTTTACTGTACTGTGAAAACGACATATTTGCAGCTTCTTATGCTAAAAAGATTCTCAGCCTTTGAGTTTTTGCAAATGATTTGAAGTTTGCTTTTTCACAAAACCACGTGGCCAGATGAAAACACCTACTCATTCTGACACATGCACACACACTTTCAGGGCCCCAGGGTTGGCATCCAGCTGAGTGTGTGTTTTTAAGGTCATCACTTAAAAGATGATTCAGCCTAATCTCCTGATTCCCATGGCCTTCCACTATCTCTCATTTCCTCATCCGGTTCTTTCTCTCCTCTTCTGGCTTTGGCCCTTGGCTACCATCACCTGCTTTATCTCTTTTCTATCCCCGAGCTTGCTTTTGCTATCTCTGCATCCCCTTCCCTTGCTGTCTTTGCCCTCTGTCTCTTCCCTCTTACCTTCTCTGCCTTCATTTCACTCTCCCAACATATTCTCATTTTTTAAAATCGTTTCTTATCTTTCACTCTCAGGCCAAGGGGAACAGGAGGGGAGAGGCTTAGGGAATTGGAGAGTGTCGGACTCTGATGCCACACATTGTGATTGCCGTTGACGCTGCGGGAGAAGACCTTGCACATGTTACTCTTCATCTGATTGGTGTAATTCAAACTTGTGAAGATTCTCTTAGTTTTGCCCTTTGTTTTTTTTTTTTAAAGAAAACTTGATCCAGATCCAGAGTCAGTGTGAGCTTACACGCAACAAGAACTTGTGCAGATCTGAGATATATTGCTGTGTCCTTTGTATTACAAACTTATTTTTCATAAATTGAGGTCTAAAGAAAGTATAGTTGAATAAAGGTTAAATATAAAAAACAATAACTTTCAGCTTTTCAGATATTGGGACAAAATTTCTTCAAAAATGAATTAAATGCTAAAAATGTTTTTATTTCCATTAAAGTAATACATCTAGAACGACTCAAAATGGCTTTGATTCATTCAGCATTGTGGAGTTTGTGACGGGGCAAACTGGTTGTGTCACATTCAGAGCAGATGCAACACATCTGAGCCAACACTGAATGCAGAGGCACACACAGGGCTTAATTTGTGCCGGACCAAGCCGGATCCCGATCCGGTACCTCCGCGGTTGGATCCGGAACCTGTCTCATCGGATCCGCCCCACGCCCCTGTAAATAAATTGAATGAATTGACGAATGTTTTACATTTAGAAATATCTTCATAATCCTCATTGAGGCTACACCAAAATGTCTTAATTTAGATGCATTCTACAGTGAATTTAGGCAACGTGAAACAGAAAATCAACAATGCGAAGAAAAACCTCTTATTGACGTAACTTTAGGGTTAACCCAGGACTTTCCGTCCTACGATGCTGGTTCACTTCTGATCGGGGTATATCACTTATGCTGGACGCCTAACTTGGTCCGGACCAGGTTATGTTCTGGTTAAAAGATCAGAAAGTGCTATCCTTCTGACCAAGTCCGTTAAACTCCACCAGGTTTGCTTCTCAAATAATAAGGTTAATAATAATTCTCACATAAAATTATAGAAACAGGATTAGCCTTTATAAAACAACAACTTCTCGCGCTGTCACAGAATTAATATTCCTCCAACATAAACGCGCTCACGCAGCGCGCTGAGCCGCAGAGTCATGAAGCTATAGAAGCAGTCATAGGACGCAGAAGTCTCCACGTTATTTTATTTACTGCCAGTGACTGTGGGTGGTATTTTTAATTTAACTCAACTAAAGGTAAAACTACCCCGATCTCTCCAGAATATAGCCTATATTTTTTTAATCCTTGAATAATTAGGCTATCCGGATCACTCCAAAAATCTATCAATCTAACTTTAATCATGTTGGTAACAGTCAAACAGAAGGAACAGGAAAGGGAGGAA
>JAVQJG010021579.1:0-16597 GCA_036024015.1 Craterocephalus amniculus
TATTCGCAATTTCGCATCAGACTTGGTGTGTATAGACAAAGACGTCGGTGTTTCACCTCCGAATTATTCGCAATTTCGTGCCGTTTATTCGCATCGGTCCCGGTGTGTAATGGCCTTTAAACAGACTAACATAATTTACATGACTACGAGATGTGCCTTTCGACATGACTGTTAAAAAATGAGAAGCTGCTCATTGCATCATTTGGGGTTAAATAAAGGAAACCGCAATTGCAGTAATTATCCAATAGGACGCTTGTACATATTTGCTTAGTTAAAGGGTTTACAGTACCTTATAAATAAACTGACCAACCCTTACAGTGTATCTGCTGGCCTAACAGTCTGCAAGAAACGAAGAGACATTGAGGCTGTCAGCTTAGATCAGGCCAAATGGCTCTCGACCTTCATGAATGATAACAGCTGACCGGAGCAGCTCCACATTTGTCTGTACAATAACAGCGGCTACATATTTTATGGAAATGCTGCCATCACTTTTCCCCACGTAAGCAAAGTGTGCCTCAAAAATGTCTGTGGCAACAGAACTCAAACCTGCACATGTTTAAGTATTCTAAAGCACTTTTGTCAGCCACTCAGCTCATTATTGTGAGGTTTATTTTTTTCTTCTGGCTCAGCAAAATTTTAGAATTGCTTGCAGCTGAAAATGTGATAAATGACAAAAAAAACATGTGGTTTTACTAGGCCATTCAAAAGTAATAAGTACCAGTTAGGCTGATAAACACAGTCCCACTTTGTTATGCACTGTTTTGACTCTAAGTTGTGGAAGTTCACTGGAATGAAGATCTTTTAAAAGAAAAAAAATTGCATATCAAAGGTAAAGAAAATGCACATCACAGAGAGATGGAGACAAATTAGTGTGTCATCTCATTTTAAATTTGGTTAGCTGTAAAACTCCACTGCAACAGTTCCTCATCTGGCAGATTTGGCAGATTTCTCAACTGCTTTCTCTCGACCCTGAACATCTGTATGACATTTGCTCTGGCACATATTGTATCATTTAAATGAAATTCTGCAGAACAACCAACATTGCCGGTAAATCATATTCAGCCTCAATTCTGCGCCTCTCATTTCAATCCAAGTTGACACTGTGTGTTCCAATCTCTCAAACTTTCTTAGACATGTTTGACTTGAAGCTGAAGCTGCTACTCCTTAGTTATTTGTGCTTTTCTGTCTGTTGTCCTGTAGAGTTTGATAGTTGTGTTCGAACTCTCAGATGTCTTCCATTTGCATGCAAGGCTGGTTCCACTGCAGAGAGAGGATGCCTGACACTCTGATTGGTGCAGGAGTTGCTAGACAACAGATGTCCAGCCAGCTAGGAGGTGTATTACCTGTGGAGGAAGGAGAGAGAAGGGAAAGATGGATTGAACGTAAAGTGGAAGTAGAAAATGCTGGGGAGGAGTGAAGCTGTCATATGACAGATGTTTGCAATGTTAGGATTGTTAACCAGTTCAATAAACAAACAAGTTATGATTTAATCCACTGAAAGAGAAAACACTGACAAAATGTGTGCTTTTGATTGATGTAGCATGTGGACTGGATTTCCTAGGAATTCAAGCCTCAGTCTGGATTTATGCGCCTCATAGATGTGACACTGTTTTGATTAAAAAACAACAACAAAAAAACAAATTGCAGATGTCAAATACTTTTACAAACCTTTTCCACCTTTTATATGCAGTAGACCTCCTCTTTTGTACTTTCTCCCTGCTAACTGTATGTATATAAACTATTAAGAATGACTAAATAGTTTAGTTTTTATACATTCAGATTGCTAGATTGCATTCTTGCATCAAAATGGTCAGTCAGGTTTCTTTGTGTCCTCCCTTTATTAACTTATCTAGCTTTTAATCGATTAAATTTATGACTTTATAAGATGCCTTTTACAATGCAGTGACTGCTCTTGCCTGTGTGCCTGGGTACCTGGGGGTCCTGCGGTGCAGCCGTATCGCTGTGTAGGGACCCCAGCCTGCCTTAGTATGGGTGATCATGTGGTAGCACCCTCTGTGGTCCTTGGTAGGCTGGCTCCCAGTGTAGATGGATTCTGCAGAGTTCCCAATTCCTCACAGCAATGTCAAGCCAGACGTTTAGGTTAATTTTATTATTATATGTATACAGTATATAAAAATCTATCTATATATACGTGTGTGTGTGTGTGTGAGAGAGTTTGTGAATAGCAGTAATTATTTGTGTTCTTAAATTTGTTGTGTGAAGGCTGTTGTTTTTTAGGCATGTATTGTTTTTAAAATAAATAGCACTTTGAGTTGCCTAGGCCTGAAAAGTGCTTCATAAATAAATAAATTTGAATTTGTTTCAATCCTACCATGAAATAGAAAAAAACATTTTAGTAAAGCTAAAATCACAAGTACTCATACTCATTAAATTTATAAACTTTACAGATGTCCACAACAACATGGTTGTAGTGCCTTGTGGCTGTAGCATGTAATAGTTGTGTGATCAAAGAGTAAAAATCTTAAAATGCCTGAAAAATTAGGTTTCAGATGATTTATAGAGCTTGAAGAAGGTTTTAGTATAGAAAAATAAATGAAGTTAGAGAATGAAAAACTGAGTTTGTGACAGACTGAGGGAGACACTAAAGCGTAATGTGCCAGTTGATGTGGTGGCAAGATGGAGGCAGAGATGCAGAGATTAGTGACCTTGCTCAGAGGGTCCTGCTAATAATGCAATAACGGCTGAGCTACCCTTGTTTCTGGCTCTGCCTCCATGCTGCTGTGCCGGCTCCTACGGCTGGCAGGACACTTTAACAAAATTGGAATTGGCGTGTTCTCACAGGCAATATGACAGACTTGCGATCACACAAAAGAACAGCATTACATTGAGCGTGCTGGAATAAGCATGGTCTTTTTTACTACCACTGCAAAACCTTTAAGGAAAGAATTCTTTATTTATTTATTTGTCAGTTATTTATTTATTTATCAGTTCAGTTTATGTGCTGTACTAATTTTACAAATGAAATTATTCGCAAGTGAATTAGTCATATATAGTACTTGAAATAAAAAATAAATGCTAAATAAACAAACAGTAAATAAATTGAATAGAAGTGTAGTTAAATGATTAACACCACGGTTTGTCACTCAATCAGAACTCAAAGCCTGTATATAAAAAGTGCTCAATCCTCAAGAATCATTGGTTTTTCGACCTCAGGTGCGGGAAGGGGCTATTTTTGTTTGGTCCTGCCTATAGTTTGGACAGAAATAGTGCTGTACCATTTAGAGAAGGGCGGATCAAGACGAGTCCTCAAGATCTATCCTACAGTTCTCATGCCGGGTTCAGACTTCAACCTGATTTTGACTTGACAAACACGTCGTAGACAAACATTCACTGTCTTCCTAATTAAGGGCTGTCGGATCGCGGAACATGTGTCTTTACCCTGTGTAGTGTGACATAATGAAAGACTGACGATATACCATCTGGGACGCTTCACGACCACAACACAGAAAGCCTAGCGTGTCAGACTTTTTGTCCTGTGACAATCTCCTACATTTTGACTGATATGAAGACTAGAGTGAAACTCCCTGGTAAAAAGGCTATAGATTAACTAATAGATTATTATTCCCTCTCTTTAAGTACAAGAGTATTCCAAATCCTAATTATTTTACCCCTCTATTTATAGTCATACTGTCATATTGTAGCATTTTAAGCAAGTAAATAAATTTGTTACCTCAAGTTCTGCAAGATAGACAGCCCAGAATGCCCTCTTCCCACTAGGTGCCCCCCAGGAACAAGTACACTGTACTGTCCCCCCCTCCCCTTTTATTCTTAGCTTCCTCAGAGCAGAGGACAGCCACCATCACCCCAAGTGTGTCTGTTGCCATGATTGACACCTGCTTGGCCTGCCTCCCATCTCATGGGCTTCAAAGGTGCTCGACAGCAAGGAATGATCGGGGGTTGTCCTTCTTGTGTGGCCACTTGTCAGCAAAAGAAACTGAACAATTTTATGACAGTCTGTCTGTTAATCTGACATAGCAACCGCCGTTAATTTCGGGGAAAAAAAATCATGTATGCTGAACCAGGCATTAGATGTCCCCCTTCTCTGACAGACTTGAATCAAATGGCTGAATTCCTTCATGCACATGTCATTTAGCCCTACAGAGGCCTGCTAACGAGTCAGTCATTTGATTCAGGTGTGTTGGAAAAGTGATGCATCAGGATAATATATAGTAGTAGAAGTAGTAGTAGTAGTAGTAGTAGTAGTAGTAGTAGATACAGAATATAGGCAGAATTGAATGGGGGTTAATATGGAGCCTTGTGGTATCCCACAATTATATGGGCTCAGAGGTGATGACTGCTGGAACCATTCCAGGCCTCTACCTTTCATGCTATCTTTTGACTCAAGGTGTGATAGAAGAATCATGATATGTATTTTTGGTTGTGTTATTCAAAGGCAGTTGAGTGGGTCCACTGTCACCATGACAACATAATTATCACTACTGAGGGAGAGATGTGATACTTTTTAGGGCTTTTGTCATTCAAAGTGATTATTTAATTTTGAAAGTCAAGACACCGTCTGTCTTCTACAAACACGTTCATCATTCATCTCTTTTTCTATCTTCACTTTAACCACAGTGCCTCTGCAGCTCATGTTGTCCATATGTTTTCCATCTCACCGTCAAGTTGGATTCCTATTTTTAATTTGATGTCATTTCTGGATTTCTGCTTGTTGCTTTGTGTTGGTGCTCTGAACACAAACACAAAGAGATGACTGGACTCTAATGAGAACAAGCTGCTCGGTGTTCTTTGTTGGTATTTCCTCTGTGCTACATAGAGCCTGCAGATTCCAGAGTATCTTGAAAAAAAGAGGAGAGAACACAGAAAAGAGTAAAAAATAGGCGTCCTATTTTATTTGGGGAGTAGGAAAGCAGAACCTGATGCTCCTGTTTCTCTCCTCCTCTACTCCTCAACTTGAACTTTAAATGGGTCGCCTCAAACCATACTGTTACTCTTCACAAAAACTGCTGTTCTGAGTTACTTCCACGGAACCAGAGTCACTGGACTTGGATTTCTTTTGAAAGATGTCTTTATGCGTAACCTCGTTTCCCCAGATATCAGATAAGGTCTGTTTGGTCCAGCTGCAGATAGATGGGAGATCTGGTATGAGTCCCAGTATTTCCAGTGGGCTGTTCTATGGTTCAGTTTATGCAACTGCATGATTTCCCTGCTTGTAAGCATATTTATCTTGTTAACTTGTAAACATTGATTCATATTAATTTGACATATGTCGTCATCTAATTAGGGTGTAGATTTCATTGCTTTCCTGGGAAAATAGCTGGGAAAGACAATCCATACTGGCTGTGGTCCAGTGACGAAACTATTTGGTTTTTTTTAAATTCAGTGTTTGTGTTTCAGGGTTACTGTTTACCCTGCAAACTTGCAGGTTGAGGTCAGGGGTATTCAGGCAAATACAACTGGCACCTATCAGGAAACAATACCAGAAAATGCTAAACTATAGTATGTTTAAGGCTTGTATGATATATAATATATATATGATACATAATCGCATTAATATAGGTTTGATCGTTTACAAAAAAAGATAGTTTTTTCAAATCTGGTGATTACCAGTTCAAATCAGTAATGCTAGGAAAAACTAAAACGGTAGTATGTCTGATCACTGATGGAAAAACAAAATTTCTAAATCTGCATCATTCTGACCCACATTAAACCTTTTGAACAAGTGTGCTCGAGTTCTTACCTCAAAATGAGATTTTATTTTTAGAGGAAATCTCTGTTTTTATGTTTTCTATAATTTACATTAAAATTGTGAATTTTAAAACTCCTTGTAGCAACAAAGGAGCTGAGGTTTAGGCCTGCACCAAAGGCCATGAACCCACTACAGCGATTCCCTGTGTGTGCTGTTTGCTGAAGCCTGCCGGTTCGCGGCACATAACCAAACACATATCAGGTCACATTTTTTCTGTCAGGCATTTCTGCTCTGATAAGGAAAAGGGCAGGCTTGACATAAAGCTCATACACATAGGTAGACTCAACAAAAACGCTCACTGACGCTGATGCCCAAACACCGGACCGCTTCCACCACTGGGGCAAAACTATGTCGTGGCCAACGTCATGTCAGATGATTTAGAGAGCCCGTCATTGTATGGAACAATGTAGAATGTTCAAATAATCTGTCTCCGTTTGTGTCTCCTCTGCTTTTCTTTCAGATCATCAAAAGCTGGAGAGGGAGGCAAGGATTTGCCGTTTACTAAAGCATCCCAACATCGGTGAGTGGAGTGTCCTCAATCTGACTGCACACATGCAAGAGCATACAAGAAGACACATGCACATTTTTTTTATGCTCTCTTGTGATTTCTGCTGTGGCTATTCATCTTCTAGACACAGTTAGAGACAGCTAAAGAGAAGTAGTGAGCAAGTTTGTGAATGTGTGTATGTTCATTTATCTAATGATGATTTACCTCTGGGCTCTCCCCACTGAGTCATCAGAAAGACACAGAAGCCCCCTCTCTAAACCACTGACCCTTTAGACTCTTTCCAAGTCATTATTCTTCTGATAATGATATTCATTATTCTCATTAATCTTTGTTTTTGTTTTGACACTCATCTACAGAAGCTCTTTCTTTCCTTCTTTGTTCCTGTTCATATCTCATTGTCAGTTCAGCTCAAGACGAATATTTTTTATAAAATCAGAGAACAATCATGACTACAATTTATTATCTATTGTCCTATAATATTATTGAATATGGGAATGGAGAAAATGTGATGGAGATGCATAAAAAAAGAAGGTGTTATTGGAAAACACAAATGCTCAGTGGGTTTTGTTTACTTTATCGGGTTCATGGTCTAAATATACAGTTATTGCTCAGGATTTCTTCATTTGAATCAATCAAATACCCTTTATAAGACTGATCCGTTGTTATGTTTCCTGTCTACCCGTGATGTCGTAACTGTCCTGTGATTGTTTTGCTAAATCTGTTTTACAGTAAGACTCCATGACAGCATATCAGAAGAGGGTTTCCACTATCTGGTGTTTGATCTGTGAGTAGCACACGCTCCTATCTCACACACACACACAGATGCAGATAGATACATGCACTTAACATTTTCCATCCATCCATCCGTTTTTGGCACTGCTTAATCTACAGTAATTCAGGGTTGTGGGTGGACTGAAGCCTATCCCAGCTATTATCAGGCAAAAGGCGGGGTACACCCTAGGCAGGTTACCAATTCATCGCAAGGCCAACATAGAGAGACAGACAACCATTCAAACACACACACTCAATCTTAATGACAATTCAGAGTGACCAATTAACCTCACATGCATGTCTTTGGACGGTGGGAGGAAGCCGGAGTACGCGGTGAGAACCCACGCATACACGGGGAGAAAATGCAAACTGCACACAGAAAGGCCGCTGTTTCAAACCCGAACTAGTGCCACCGTGCAGCCTCACATAACATTTTTAGCTGTTTAAATCACAATCCACAACTTTAAATTTTATGTCTTCTTGGGGGTTGTTGCTAATCTGTTATTTTATTTTGATAATTGTGACGCTATTTTGATAATTTTTTGAGAAATTTATTGACCAATCAGTCAAAAGAAACCATGGCTCGTTCCATAACTTTATTTAGAAACACCAATTAAAATCCAGAGGTCAAAGGTCATATATGCAGTGGTGTTGTGGTTCATGGAGAAGGGTGACACTCAATGTTTGGCCCCAATGTAGAAACAGTGTCCTGTAGGATGACTCTATTTAGTTAACCCTGAAAATCCATGAGAAGTTCTTTCTTGTCAGATTTTTTCTGATCCATGATCACAAGGTCCAGAAATGTCATGATAATGTGGCCTCAGTGATAACAAAGAGCCCCCTCACCATGTTTGATTTCTTTATCTGAATTGTACCTGAAGTCGATGGAGGACAGAACAGGCATGTTTTGGCTGTTGAGCCAAAATGGTGAGCTCAATGGTGTAGCATTGCTAATGCTAGTTGAGATGCTAATTGATGTTCATTCGTAAGGACATTCGCCCAACTCTGCTTCTGATATAGTCAACAGTACTTGTGCTTTATGTAAACTTTGTAAAGTAAACCAATTCAACCATTGAAGACAGTAAAACTAGCCCATTAGAGAGTAGGCTTCTCACTATCCTTGAGAAGAAAAAAAAGATAATTAGGCTTGCTGATAAAAGGGAATGGCACACATCACAACGGTTTAGAAGCAGATATACCCAATGATGACTGAAAAAATAAGTGGTTATTATTATCCCTGGTGTACCCTGGAAAACATCACTGGTCATATATTCTCTAGAAAGAAGACACACTCATGCCTAAAATACTTTTCTTCTGCATGTTAATAACCAGGATCATTATGAGTCATTTCCAAATAACCCATGGTCAAAGCAATAGACCATAAGTGTTTTTCCCCTGAAAATATAAGTTCTGACCACAAAAGACAGGGTAAACAAACTTTCTTTTTCAGAAATGTTTCGGAAGTTTTAACTGTGCTTCAATTGGTGGGCAAAAAGGTTGAAAAACACTGGTTTATATGCATTAGACTGTTAGTTTGTGTGTACAAAGAGAAGTCACATTGATGTCTATAACCTCTTAGCTTGGCTACATTTAGCATTTAGGATTGAAGTTAATGTGTTTTTCTTTATGTTTATGATGACACAAACTGCCATGTGTGTGTGCTAGCCTTCAGTTGAAGGACATAAAAGTATCTTCTTTTAATTTTTAAAAGAGAAAAACTGAATCTGCCTAAAGCCTTGCTGCCTGTGTCCCTGTAGGGTGACAGGAGGAGAGCTGTTTGAGGACATCGTAGCCAGGGAGTACTACAGTGAGGCTGATGCCAGGTAACTCCCCACTGCCACCACAAAGACACACACATGAACACACAATCACATACCGCTGAGCTCAGCAGCCATCATGCCTCTATGTCAGCCAATGGAGGGAACTTTATGTGCATATATACTTGTGTGCTTCACATATGGTCGTCTCAAAGGTATGATACAGCTGCCCTGTCTCTGCGGCGTCTCACAGAGTTATTTATACAGATGATTAATGACATTAAGTCTGCAGTATTAATCATACACAGCCTACCTTATAGTGCCAGCTTTGGAACATGGTCTCCCAAGAGACAGAGAAATTGTAAGAGGAAAAGAAAATGTACAGTATGTGATGTTCCTCATATAGTTACCTTAAAGTTTAATACATTTAATCTAGTGAAATATATCTTGCTGTGTCATGTTACTTTGTGCCATCAGTGAAGCAAACCATATCATATACAAGGGTTCTCATGAGAACTCTCAAAATGTTATGATTTTTCTTCTTTTTGTCTTCCTTTTCTATTAATTTCCCTCATTCACTCTTTTTCTCTATCTTGTTTCCTTTTCTGCCTCTCGTTCCACCCACAATCCTGTTCACGCCTTGCTCTTAGCCACTGCATACAGCAGATCCTGGAGAGTGTCCATCACTGCCATGTTAACGGGATCGTTCACAGGGATCTGAAGGTTTGTATGCCCTCAGACGATGCTGTAATCCAGATCGTACGAATCAAATAACATTCAAAGAGCTCTGCGTTCTTTATTTTTCTGTTGTTTGCTCCTTTCGAAGTTTGCTTGATTTCCTTTTTATATCTGAGAAAAAAAAAAGAAAACATAAGACCTTAAAATTGATTGTTTGCCACATACATCCAGTTTGTGGATACCTATTTTTTAAGCCTTACATCTGTTGTTCTACAATCATGTTAGAAATTAAGTACACCTTTGCTCAGTTCTACTGTTTTACATATCAGGATTAGATTAATCAAAAAAAGGAAATACAAATGCAGATGAACAACAAGATGTGACGCCATATCTTTATTCATCTTACAATAATGAGGGCTGATCAAATGCACCTCATTAATCTAATCTTTGAGATCTCTGAGACGCAATTGTTTTCGGTCCATCTTTCTGGGAAAGCTTATATGACCCATCTCCACACAATTTGGAGTTCTTCATTCTAAAGTAAGAACGATTATTCCCATATGGAAAACATTCAAAAAAACTTTTAATTTTCCCAGGAGCAAATGTTCACTCCAGGTTAGATCATATAAAACTCATGTAAATGTACTACATCTCAAACGCTGCTGGCCTCAGCTAGCATATAAAATGTAAATTTATGCCAGTAAAATAAAAAATGATTTGTTTTAGAAAGATTGCTGAGAGAAATGTAATTTTTTCTAAATTAAACATGCAGAAAAACCCAGGTCTTCTAGATCAGAAGGGTTAGGGTAACTATGGAGATATCAGAGCAGAATACAGCACTGTGTCTGGTGAAAGTCAGAGATGACACCTCATGCCAACTGTCAAGCACAGTGATGGAAGGTAATGATTTGGACTTGATTTGCGGCCAGAGGACCTGGGCATCTTACAGTCTTTAAGTAAACCACCAACTCCTCTGTATACCAAAGTATTCTGAGGCCATCTGTCTGAAGGCTAAAGCTTTGCTCAAATTGGGTCATGAAATAGGACACTGATCCCAAACGCACAGGGAAATCTTAGTTGAAAAAAAATAATGAATGAAGGTAGTGCAGGGGTCCAATCCAAATTCATATGTCAGTGTTATTGAAATACCATTATTGGACCCTTTAAACACTCAATGGATTTTATTTGATTGCGTCACCATTTGGTAAAAACTTTGCTTCGAAGCCTATCACATATAGTCTGACACATATCTTATTACCTGCACCATTATTCACATTTTTACATTTTGTTAAAA
Organism: Craterocephalus amniculus; assembly: GCA_036024015.1. Taxonomy (NCBI): domain Eukaryota; kingdom Metazoa; phylum Chordata; class Actinopteri; order Atheriniformes; family Atherinidae; genus Craterocephalus; species Craterocephalus amniculus. Next base: position 10,737 of record JAVQJG010021579.1, read on the forward strand.
AGCAAAATAAAGATTTCAGATTGCTTCCTACTGCTTCTGCATTTTGCACTTCTTTTGGTAAAACAAATATCCGTGCCCAATTCATGCACAAAATGTCATGTTGTTGTTCATTTGAAATTGTATTTATCATGTTTGGATCAGATCATTTTTATTCATGTCCTGATGCATAAAACCATAAAAATGTATTTTAGATATAATGTTTGATTCTTGTTGAAATAATCCGAATTCTTAGTTCAGTAATCATTCTGCTGATTTCAAACTGTATTTCTGTGCTATTTTTAGTGTTTTCGTAGAGAGGTAGTAAGAGTAAGAGCAGTCAAGACTAAGAAGCACAGAAATGATCAGCGTTTGCATAATTATGTAAGAATTATGTTGGAATGGGAAAGAATTTCTAATGTCATGAATATTCCAGTGGTAGTTTGCATTTCATTGCTTCCAAGGAGCACTTTTGATGTGAAGGAAAAAGAGCGGAGAAGCTGTCTTGAATTTAGTTACTGTAATAAGAAACACAAATTTTGAGTTGGTTATAAGATTTCCAATTTCCAGACTTGGTCATGAGAGAAACCCTTTGCTAGAATGATGAGATGTTTTGTAATTGTCTGGTGATAAGGAGGATTTATTCATCGTCATGTTAATAGCCGTGTTGTCGATGAGTGTCTGTCCTGTTAAGTTATATGTTGTCTATAAGCCGATTGCTCACAGGCTGTCTGTGTTTAGAGTCTCTAAATGTTAGGAAATGTTTTATTCATAAGAGCACACTGTCTCACTGGCCTTAGGTTAGCAAAGACCTTTTCTGCACCTGTGCCCGTGTGTGTGTGTGTGTGTGTGTGTGTGTGTGTGTGTGTGTGTGTGTGTGTGTGTGAGAGATTGAGAGTATGTGCCCATGTCTGCATGCTGTGGGCTCAGAAATATTCATGATTGTGCAAAAACCAGGTTAGTGCGCACTGTGTTTGTCAGTACTTATACGTGGCTGAGTCACTTGTTTTTACACTCACACCTCCTGTGACACCACACCTTCCCCCTGTATCCTTCTCCCCTTACTGTGCAATTTGTTCTCACTCATGGATTTCAACGGTGGATTGGTGGTATTGTGGACAAGCATATCAGGTCCACTGCCAAGTCACTCCCTCTGAATCCATGAGGCCGATGGAACAAGTTCACAGCCCAAGTGTACCAAATGTCCATGGTCACCTAGAGAGTTGGTCCCGTGCACATGTTTGTGTCTCTGTCATTTGTGTGGCAGAAAGGGAGTTGCCTCAGACACTGATTTAAGAGCAGTTTAGTGTCACTGACCCGTAATGGTTTTGATTAGGATTTGGTTTGGCTAATCTGATTTTAGATCTGTGTCTGTGGGCAGCTTGGTCCCTGAACGTGTGACCTCTCACTTCTAACCTGTTTGACTCCGCCCCCCCCAGCCTGAGAACCTTCTATTGGCCAGTAAGCTGAAGGGGGCGGCGGTCAAGTTGGCTGACTTTGGGCTGGCTATCGAAGTACAGGGGGACCAACAGGCATGGTTTGGTGAGTATTCACCCATCCATTTCTTTAACCGTAGATAGTTTGTCACTCAAGCAAGCAATCGATTAATCAGCTACTCATTTCCATGGTTGACAGTGGTGGGGAATTTCTCCCTAATTACAGCAAAGAGAAATTCAGCGGAGACTGGTTTATTCCAGGCCAATAAACATCCCAACTTCTTCTTGTTTTTCTTTTTTCTTTTTTGTTTTCTCACTCAACATAGTAATAATAATAATAATACATTTAGTTTTTATAGCACCTTTCATGACACCCAAGGACACTTTACAGAAAGAACAATAAAACCATAGGAACAATAAAAAGGCTAGAATAGAAAACAAGAAAGACACTTTATAAGGGTAAAATAAATGAATAAGAGTGGTATAGTGGTAATAGTGGCAAAATCCTAAATGTTAAAGCCACATGGGATCATTTTTCAAAAAGAGAGGGTTGCAGTCCTGTTTGTCATAACCAATGATAAGGGTTGAGTAACATCCTGTTCAGCAGCCAGTTAAGCAACTTATCTGACAAATGGGAACTAAGTACCATATAAGTAGCAGCTGTGGTTGAAGGACATTGAACAGTGGGTTCCCAGTCGTTCCCAGTGATTAGTCATTGCCACATAGGTTAGGTAGACTAACAATCAAATGCAAATTTCAACAAAAGCAATATATAAAAGCAAAAGCCCTTGTTTTCATAAGCTACACGTTAAAACGCCAGAGATGATGCCTCCCATGCCAACTCCCAAAAGTGATTCAAATCAAATGGATCCAAAACAGCAGCGATTCATTAATTTGAATTAGGTGTGTTGGAGCAGGGATACATAAAAAACTTGCAGGATGAGGGCCAAGGTTCGCCACCACTGCTTTAATTCCATAAGTTACATAGTCAATATACAGCACAAACACTTTCTGACACCATTTGCATCACTTTATTCTTGTCTTCTGCCCACTGATGGATACAATAATAATAAAATGCAATGCTTTTGAAATATCACACAGTAATTAACTGCCAGTACAAAAAAATAGTTAATTCCTTTTCTTAAAAGAAAATTGATGAGAGGCCATATAAAGACTTGAGATTTTTTACATTTGTCCCCAGTTTTTCCTGGGCCAAGCTTTAAAGGGTTAACATATTTTTTATGAGTTTTTCTCACATTGTGAGCCAAAGATTTTCACTTCTGTGGAACTTGTATACATTTGATTCCAGATTTGCAATAAATCAGCTAAACTCCTGAGCCAACTCTTGATTTGATTTATATTAGGCTTCCATTTAACTGCAAGATTGAATCATTTAAACATTGGGCTGCTATCTCAAGTCAGAAAAACAGTTTTCATGTTGGATCTGTAGGGAGTTTATGACTGGAAGTCTGTTGTCATATAATTTGTTCCAAGTAAGCCAAGTAAGTTCAAATTCTAATCAGAACATCAGTAATGTATCACTTAATTTAAGTGTTTTTTCTGTACTATATAGTTCAAGAACACTGTTTTTAATGTATATGTAATTTAACAATTAATGAGGAGGTTCTGTTAGCCATTAACCTGTAGCACTTTTTGTCCCTCTCATTTTGTACTTCAAAGAATTTTCCAGATTTCTCTCTTGAGGGAGTGCTATTGTTCTGTAATACTATTTGCCATTTTAACTTCTTTTTATGTTCAACTACAGTTTTGGACTCTTTTTTACAGACCAGACTACCAGATTAGATCATAGATGGAGTTGAAGCTACAAATCTTCATTATATCTTTATTAACAGTGGATATTATTATAAAAATCTCAATTTTTTTTAAAAGTTAATGTTATTTAAAGACCCACTATATAACTTATACTATTTTCTCAGTGACGCATCCCCTAATGACAGCTAACTCGGCATCTTGCATCCTACCTGTACTGAGAGCCTCTCCAGACAGCAAAAAACTGTCTTATCTCTTGCTCTTCTTTGGCTCTCATAAGTTTTCTCTCTTCCTCTGATAATGCCTTCTAGTTCCAGCGTTTCTTTGCTGAATCTGCTGGTGTGCATTCAAAACGATCGGTCTGTGTACAACGGTTGGGCAATATGGCCTCAAATCAATATCACGATATATTGTTCATCTCATAATCATTAAAGGAGCTGTACCCAACATCATGTCCAGCTAGTTTATTTAGCGACAGCGGCTAATTTTTTAGCTTTGGCGTGACGCTCTTTCTCAGCCAACAGGGTTAACTTCCAGATTCCCTAAGGGAACGCTCTTGCTGGCTGATCGGACTCCGGAAGTTACAGAAGTTAACCCCACTGACAAAGAGCGTCACGCCAAAGTTAAAAATTAGCCGCTATCGCTAATTAAAATGGCCTGTACTCGTAAATATCATTGGCTGTGTCTCATTTAGAAGGCCGCGCGCTTTGAAGTGCAGATTTGTCGGCTGCATACGTCAGAGTGGCGCGCCAAGGACTGTCCCATTACAGAACAATCAGATGAAGCCTCCTGATCCACCCTCCCAACCCGCACTCCGTTTGGCATAAAAAGAAGGATGCACGCGGTGTTTCCTCCGCGGCCGACTCTGTCCCATAATGCAGTGCGAGATGGATGAGAGCGCGCAAAAGGAGGAGGAGTACATACGTGGGAGTATTTTCTTTAGTAACGTGACAATTAATTCATTGAAAAGAAAAGCTTATCTGTATTAAACTATGGAATAAAATCCTACAAGATTTGACATTTGTGGATTTTTAAGTGTCACGGTCTGGGAACAACTGCTGAATGCACTTAGAAGTTAATTAATAACATTTCCTTACCATTCACCAAAGTGTCCTATGAGAGGAAAAACCTAGTAATTCATGATGTGAAACGTCATTCAATAATTTTCCCTTATGTTCATGTAAATCTACCATCACTGACTGGAGTCAGTCATGTTCACACTGAGAAATATTTTGTCTTAAATGCCAAGATGTGATAGTAATTTTCACTTTATTTATTTATTAGGCCTAAATGTTCTTTATTTCTATTACTTTAGCATTTCCTTGTCTTTTTTGCCTGTTCTATTAGCCTATGCCAGATTTAACCAGCGGCTAATTTCCATTGTAAATACTAAAATCATCCACACAACTTGGCAAAAACTATCTACATTTCAAGTTCATGAATGTGCAAAATCCTTTTTAAATAAATAAGTTGAAACCAATATTACAGTACATAGAAATAACAGGAAGCCTACTATTCATATAATTATGATATTCATAATTGCAATATTATCTCATAGAATATAGAAATATTAAATGATAATGTAGTTATAATTATAATAATATTAATAATAATTGTAGTTGCTAGGCAACGGTACTTGGGCTCAAGGGTAAATGTCTTCAGCGAGGGCGTGCGCACTTCTAAGCGCGTGGCCTTCTAAATGAGACACAGCCTATGAGTCATTCATTTTGATGGACTTAACCCTTATATAAAAAACTAAAACTCAAACGCTAGAAAACTCCTTTAGAGCTACAAATGTTGCAGGAACTTTTGTAAAAAGACAAGTTATTAATTTTTTTATAAAAAGCTACAATTGGAAACAATTTTTCTATTTATAGGATTATTTTTGTTTTTAGTGGAGAATATGAGTTAATCCCACCGCACCACCCAAGATTATCGAAGTAGAAAAACCTCTTGAGACCGTTTATTTTGACCTTATTTTTACTTTACCATTTCCTGTGGGATTAATGTTACTGGAGCAGGAGTGTGGTTGGGTGCAGTGCCTCCGCGGTCCTGCAGGGGGAGCTGTTCTACAAGGATTCGTCAGCTCGGTCTGGTTTCTGTGTTTCCTCTCCCAGGCCGAGTACGTCCAGCTGGTGACGGAGCTGAGGATGACTCGGGCCATCCAGCCCCAGATAAACGCCTTCCTGCAGGGATTCCACACCTTCATTCTTCCCTCGCTCATCCAGCTCTTTGATGAGTACGAACTGGTAGGTTTCTTTTCTTTAACATCTCCAAACCACCATACTCATCCTCACCTTTCTGTCCTCATCACACCCATCTAACCTAACGTGGGATTGCTTAGCTATATTGCAACTTGGAGCGCCTGCTTTATTTATTGAATTTGTTTTATTTATTTGTTTATTCGCTGCGTATATTGACAGATAAGATGAGCAGGGATCAGTAATGACTAGTCCTCCAAGGATGAGTTGTGTATCATAGTCATACCTGTCAAGTTTTGGATTGAAAAATAAGGGAAATTTTCCCGCACACGCTTTCCACGTTTTATATATATATATAAAATTTATATATACATGTGTGTGTGTGTGTACCTGTTGATGTCTGTTGATGAAACATTTAATTGCATTGTAAAAACTTTTAAAAATTATTTGTATGGTATTTTTAAAAAGATTTTTAGAA